>CM042537.1:17591708-17719208 GCA_023630585.1 Cranoglanis bouderius
AACTTTATAATATAACTTTTTATGCCAAAAAAAACACCTAGCACCTAATTGCTACTGCAAGCTGGGTCATCATTTGTTTTGGGTTATTTATTTATTTATTTATTTTTTCTACGTCTAACAGTGGTTTTAAACCCCACTGTATCACATTTGGTGTCAGAAGTGGGATGTCCAGCCGCAGAACAGGGCAGCCAGTGAGGCGGAGGACCAGCCTCAGATCTTAAAGACCTGCAACTGCCATGCCAGGGGTGGCTGCAAAAGAGGCCTGGGATACGATGGATGAGGAAGATGAGTATGCCGCAATGGGACCTCGTCCAAAGACCAGTTCACCAAAGATATCTGTTGGACCAACCTAGGAGATGGTGGTGCTGCTGAGAGAGTTCTGCCAACTTCAGCAGAGAAGGGAAGAGGGGCTTCTGGAGGAGATTCGACGCTTCAACTAACTTCTCCGGTTTGAGTGGATTGCAAGGACCTGGAGTGGGCTTGTCGATTGGTCCCTCTGCTGACATAAAGAGCGCTTGAGGCATACACAGGAATGGATGAAGATAGCTCCAACTGTTATGCTGCTCTAAAAGAGGTGCTACTGGAAAAATTCAATATCTCACCAGAGACTTATCACCAGCGATTCAGGGCTCCAACCATACCACCTGGAGAATCACCCATTGAGACCTACCGCTGTCTAAATGGACTGTATAAACACTGGATATACAGCCAGAACAGCATACCAAGGAGGAGATCGGAGAGCTTATTGTGCTGGAGCAGCTGTTGCATGTTCTTCCCTATGATATGAGGATCTGGGTTAAAGAACATGAACAAAGAAGAGAGAGTGGACTAGTAGAGGCAAAACTGGCTTTACACCGTGAACACTGTGGAGGGCAATGGAGGGCAACCTCCTCGAGGTAATGTAAGGCACACAACACACAAGCCAGTGGATAATGCTGCTGAACTGTACTTGAATAAAATAAAATGACTAATATGTTACCACTGTCAGCAGCCGGGGCACAAAACCACTGTGTGCCCCATGAGGAAATCAAAGCTGACTGGGTTCTGTTTTGTCCCCAGAGAGGAGAAGGATTGTACTGACCGGGTAACTAAAGCTCTAACCTGTCTCGCTGGACAATGTTTGAATGCATTGTTGGACACTGGGAGTTCTATATCATTGTTGAAATCATGCTGGGTTACAAATGCAACTCTACTGCCATTCAATGTGTACATGGAGATGTGAAACATTATCCCTGTGCAGAAGTGACTATGTGCAAGAACAGCCCTACTTGTTGAATGTTGCTGTAGTTGATAATTTGCCAGCCGCATACTTGCTAGTGCTGTATGAACTGATTCAGTCCACCATGGACTTTCATACTGATTCCAACTGTGCAAATACAAAACATACACACGCATCAGCTCACATTTTTACTGGCCCACCATATACACTGATGTTCATACATATTGCATGACATGTCCCATCTGCCAGAAAACTAGTGCCGTGCGGCATCAGGGCAGGACACCTTTACATCCTCTGCCTGTCATTTCTGAACCCTTTTGCAGCATTGCCATGGACATTGTGGGGCCATTGGAGCTGAGCAGCAGTGGACATCAATACATCTTGATGATCTGTGATTATGCCACTATGTACCCTGAGGCATTTCCGCTACGAACCATCACAATACTAAGGTCATCCATGCCCTCATCCAGCTATTCTCCTGAGTAGGCATCCGTGATGAGATACTCACCGATCAGGGGACGAACTTCATGTCACGGTTGATGGGGCAGTTCCATCGTCAACTGGGTATTATTGCCATAAAGACCAGCCTCTATCACCCACAGACGGACGGCCTAGTGGAGGGATTTAAACAAACCCTCAAGAGAATGCTCTGTAAGTTCGTCGCAGACACAGGATGAGACTGGGATAAGTGGTTGCCATTTCTGCTGTTTGTATAAAGATAAGTACTACAAGCTTCAACTGGGTTTTCTCCCTTCGAGCTGCTGTATGGATAGCAAGTACAAGGCCCACTAGACCTGCTGAGGAAAGGCTGGGAGGCTCCTTTGTCCAGAACAACAGACAAGAGCATCATCAGATATGTCCTGGAGATGAGAGACAGGTTAGAATATTACCAGGAGAAAGCCAGAGGCAACTTGTTGCAAGCCCAGCAGGCACAGAAGCGGTGGTACTATTTGTACGCCAGACTACCAGAGTACCAGCCAGGTCAGAAAGCACTATTGTTGCTCCCTTCCTCATCAAACAAGTTACTAGCAAAGTGGCAAGGACCTTACACCATCACCCACAAAACGGGACCAGTTACCTAAGAACTTCACCATCCTGACAAAGTTAAAGAGAGACAAACTTACCATGTCAGCCTGTTAAAAGAGTGGAAGGAACCACCAAGTAAAGGGGCACAAACCTTTCTTCTGTTGAGGGAAGTGGAGGACGAGGAACCTGAGGAAAGTGTACTGCAAGAAACATCTACAGTTGATCTAGACCAGCTAGCGGAATCACAAAAGACCGAACTGCAACAGCTATTTACCCAGTTCTCAGCTCTGTTCCGTCATAGGCATGGGCAGACAGACCTACTCCAACACACCATCCACCTTACTGACACACACCCCTCTCGACAACGACCATACAGAGTACCCGAACGACTGCTGGTTCCCTTGAAAGAGGTGATTGCGACGATGCTACGGCTGGGAGTGATTGAACCCTCAATGAGTGAGTGGAGCAGACCCATTGTCATCTTCCCCAAGAAAGACAACACCTTACGTGTTTTGTATTGACTTCAGAAAGCTCAATGCCCTGTTGAAATTTGATGCCTACCTGATGCCGAGAATTGATGACCTGCTGGAGAAAACCGGTCAGGCCCAGTTTATCACCACCCTGGACCTGTGCAAGGGATCCTGGCAGGTGCCCCTTGATCCCACCGCAAGACCTTACACTGCGTTTAGGACCCCTTTGGGCCTATACTAATTCACGGTCCTTCTCTTTGGGCTACATGGGACACCAGCCACGTTCCAACAGCTGATGGATTGAGTGCTCCAGGGGTGCGAGGCATGGTCTGCTGCCTATCTGGATGATGATGTTATCCACAGCAGCACTTGGACAGACCACCTTGAACACCTGTGGCAGACACTGGAGAAAATCCAAAGGACACGATTGACGTTGAATGTAGCAAAATGGAAATGGGCACAGCAGGAGACCAGTTATCTGGGTTACCACCTGGGTAATGACAAACTTTCACAGCAAGTCGATATGGTAGAAGCGATTTCGACGAAGCCCAAGGCCAAGAGCAAAGAAGCAGGTGAGATCCTTCCTGGGACTCAGGTATGAACCTCCGGTACCATCCTACAACTTTGCCTCAATCGCCACGCCTTTTACTAATTTGCTGGTGTAGATGATAAAGAACCCAATCAGCTGGACTGAGGAGGTAGTGTCCAGTCCAGTACTGCAAAGTCCAGACTTCAACTGCTTCAGCGACAGAGATTGGACCTGTCCTGGCTCAAGGTCCTCCGGGAGAAGGGAAACCAGTGGTGTTCCTGAGTCAAAAGCTATTGCCTAGGGAGACACAGTATTTGACAGCATTTGGCAGAGTGTTTGGCAATCAAGTGGACCCTCGACAGTCTATGGTACTACCAGTTGGGGAGGGAGTGTGACCTTGAGACAGACCACAGAGCACTCACATGGATTAACTCCATTAAGGATCACAATGCCAGGGTGTCCTTGTTGAACTTAAATGTGTTGCTTATGGTTGCTTATGGTATCTCAAAGTTTTGCTTTTTGATTTGTTTCCTGAAGTTTCAAGAGGATTTTAAATGTATTTGAATGTTTTAGAATTTGACATTTTCATTATAAAGAAAACTGGTAATCAGTTGTACATAATTTTTGTTTGTTTTCATTTATTTTTAGCAATCAGTATAAGAAGTTCCCCCAGATGACCTCATACCATCGCATGCTGCTACATCGAGTAGCAGCTTACTTTGGCATGGACCACAATGTCGACCAAACCGGCAAAGCGGTCATCATCAATAAGACGTGCAACACCCGCATGTAAGAAGTTTTCATCCAATTTTTAAAAAATGAATCCCTTTATTTTTTTAAGCAACGTTTTATCAGACTGCTGTAGCTACCTCAGGTTTTAAAATATGTGGAATAAATGAAGTGAATAAGTGCAATTAATTTTATGGGTATGGTTCATTAGCTTTATGTAAAAACAGCACACTTATTATTAATGTTGTTATTAATTATTAGATCTAATTAAGGTATGGGGTCTTGTGATATTAGTTATAATGTTAAAAATCACACAGACTGACTTAACAGACTGAGTCTCTCTCTTTCTCAGCCCTGAGCAAAGGTTTTCTGAGCACATTAAAGATGACCGAACCATGGATTTCCAGAAGAAGTTTATCTTGAAGAGGGATGATGCAAGCATGGACAAAGATGACAACCAGGTGAGCCTTCAGTCCTGCAAATCACAATGAACACTCTTTTTTTTTTTTTTTTTTTTTCTTTTTTTTTTTTTTCTTCTTTTTTCTTTTTTTTTAACCTAATGGGTTATAACCTAATTCTTTTCAGATTCGGGTTCCTTTGCAGGACGGCCGTCGTAGTAAGTCCATTGAGGAGAGAGAGGAGGAATATCAGCGTGTCCGAGATCGAATCTTTGCTCGGGAAGTAAGTGCAGAGGAAATGCAGCAGTGCAGTAAAAAGAGATCTGTATTGCCGGTAGGGCTCAACTGTAGTAGTAGTAGTAAGAATAAAAATAAGAATAAAAGGCTCAATAATTTTATATTTCCCATTTTGTGTTCCAACCCCATCACGGTATCATCAAACTAGTTATAAAATGAAATATCAGTTAATTTTGTTCCTTTTACATGGGAATTATGAATATAATAAAATTGTAGGTTTGGAAAGTTTGTTTGTTCGGAAAGTACGTTTGTGTTGAGGACGTGTCAACACACATACACAGACAATGGGATTTCACTCTTTGTGCTCCAATATATAGCTATAAAATAGCTCATAATACTTTACGATGTTGTTCTTAATAAAATGAGTCCAAATACAATGTTATATGTTGTCAATAGAGTTAAAAATGCTAGCTGGCTAAATACCCATGCATAGTCTGTGTTAGATTACACTTACAGCGCAACAGCAAATAGGCCTGGGTATCTGTTTAATGCAACACTTAACATAATGAGATTTTTTCTTGAAAACTTTCATAATACATTTAATTTACTAATAAGGTGCTAGACCACACAGAACATCCCTCTTAAATTTTATTAACCAGTAACAAAACTTTCAATTTAACATTTGTGTTATGATTTTCAGTTGTGTTTTTGTTCTTAGCTAAAATAAGAAACCCTTATTGCCAGTGCATTCCCCCAAACCATGATATGTACAGCCGTGGCCAAAAGTTTTGAGAATGACACAAATATTAATTTTCACAAAGTCTACTGCTTCAGTGTTTTTAGATCTTTTTGTCAGATGTTACTAACTGTTACTGAAGTATAATCACAAGCATTTCATAAGTGTCAATGGCTTTTATTGACAATTACATGAAGTTTATGCAAAGAGTCAATATTTGCAGTGTTGACCCTTCTTTTTCAAGACCTCTGCAGTTCGCCCTGGCATGCTGTCAATCAACTTCTGGGCCACATCCTGACTGATGGCAGCCCATTCTTGCATAATCAATGCTTGGAGTTTGTCAGAGTTTGTGGGTTTTTGTTTGTCCACCTGCCTCTTGAGGATTGACCACAAATTCTCAATGGGATTAAGGTCTGGGGAGTTTCCTGGCCATGGACCCAAAATGTCGATGTTTTGTTCCTCGAGCCACTTCGTTATCACTTTTGCCTTGTGGCAAGGTGCCCCATCATGCTGGAAAAGGCATTGTTCGTCACCAAACTGTTCTTGGATGGTTGGGAGAAGTTGCTCTCTGAGGATGTTTTTGTACCATTCTTTATTCATGGCTGTGTTCTTAGGCAAAATTGTGAGTGAACCCACTCCCTTGGCTGAGAAGCAACCCCACATATGAGTGGTCTCAGGATGCTTTACTGTTGGCATGACACAGGACTGATAGTAGCGCTCACCTTTTCTTCTCTGGACAAGCTTTTTTCCAGATGCCCCAAACAATCGGAAAGGGGATTCATCAGAGAAAATGACATTACCCCAGTCCTCAGCAGTCCAATCCCTGTACTTTTTGCAGAATAGCAGTCTGTCCTTGATGTTTTTCCTGGAGAGAAGTGGCTTCTTTGCTGCCCTTTTTGACACCAGGCCATCCTCCAAAAGTCTTCACCTTACTGTGCGTGCAGACGCACTCACACCTGCCTGCTGCTATTCCTGAGCAAGCTCTGCACTGGTGGTGCCCCGATCCCGCAGCTGAATCAACTTTAGGAGACGGTCCTGGCGCTTGCTGGACTTTCTTGGGCGCCCTGAAGCCTTCTTCACAACAGTTGAACCTCTCTCCTTGAAGGTCTAGATGATCCGATAAATGGTTGATTTAGGTGCAATCTTACTAGCAGCAATATCCTTGCCTGTGAATCCCTTTTTGTGCAAAGCAATGATGGCTGCGCGTGTTTCCTTGCAGGTAACCATAGTTAACAGAGGAAGAACAATAATTTCAAGCACCACCCTCCTTTTAAAGCTTCCAGTCTGTTATTCTAACTCAATCAGCATGACAGAGTGATCTCCAGCCTTGTCCTCATTAACACTCTCACCTGTGTTAACGAGAGAATCACTGACATGATGTCAGCTGGTCCTTTTGTGGAAGGGCTGAAATGCAGTGGACATGATTTTTTGGGATTAAGTTCATTTTCATGGCAAAGAGGGACTTTGAAATTAATTGCAATTCATCTGATCACTCTTCATAACATTCTGGGGTATATGCAAATTGCCATCAGAAAAACTGAGGCAGCAGACTTTGTAAAAATTAATATTTGTGTCATTCTCAAAACTTTTGGCCACAGCTGTACATCAGAAGTTCTTTGAAGGACCAAAGAAACCACCTGCTACCAAATTACTATTCTGATACCTCAGGTCTTCCTTCAAGTTGCTTAGGAACCAATAAAGAGTGAAATCAGACTGTCACTTGCATTACAAATGATTTAGATGATGTGCACAGGTGTTCGCTTTGATTAGTTTATTTCAAACAATTCATATTAACACGACCTGGGTAAAAGCTACTATTTTATAAATTAGTAGATTTTTAGCAACAAAAAAAAAAGTTTGCTGTTTAAATTTGCATTTGTAAACAAGTGTTTGGGGATTCAGCTTAGCTGTGGAGCTCTTCGTAATGTGCAGGTGTTTTTTTCTTCACAGTCTTCTCAAAACGGATACCTCAACGACAACAGGTAAGACACACCTACACCGGTGAGCAACGCAGGTTTGAGTCAGTGGGGGTTTTGTACGCACAAATAAATTGCTGCTGTGATCTTGTGTGCTTGTAAGAGCTATGTGGGTAAATTTATCAACTACTTCTGTACTGTAGTTAGCATCCTTACTGCTTAATTATCTGATTTAACTGATTGCTGTTTCTTTAGCTCTAAAGCTGTATACCAAAATCCTATGATGGGTTCATACAAGATGATATATAATCCCTTTTAGTTTAACTTTTTGGATTTTGGTTGATTAATTATTAACGCATTTTCTCAACCAAGAGCTCTTGTACTGAATGAGTATATACACAAGAGTTACGCCTTACACATTAAGATTATGGTTGAGTTTTAAAAGCGCCATAGAGCACAATTTTTTTTTTTTTTTTTTTTACAGTTAAGCACTTTTTGCTGAAACGCGGATGAGGTAGAGGAGTGCTGAGACAGATAGACACTGGGGGCTTCTGAGGAGAAATTCTGCGTTGTTTGCATTTCTTCTCTCCTCTACACAGCCAGCGGTCCATGATCAGATCAAACAAATCCACTTAAAATCTTACTTTAATTAAGTTTTTCTCACCCTTGGTGTGGAAAGCAGTCTGGTTTTGGCCAGACTGCCAAACCAGTCTGGCCAAAACTGGTCAGACTGTTTTCTGATCTCTCTAGATGTGTGTACACACACACACACACACACACACACACACACACACACACACACACACACATACATACATGCACATACAAACTGCAAAACACACACGTTGAGTCACTTCCTTCACCTCACACAATGTAGTAACTTGCGGCCTTTCTCTTCCCAATGTGACCCCACAGACTTTCCACTGAAGGCTACTCCTCTTCCTCCCAAAGGAGGAGGCAAATCTTTAGGTACTTAGTGTTTGCTGTGTGTTCCCATACGCGTTTCCGTGACAAGCGTGTGTGTGCTTAGCGTCAGCTCGGTGCATGGCTGCGATGTGGATTTGAAACACAGCTCTTTAAGGGGGAGGGAGTTGTTAAGTCACGACCATTCTTGCACTTTTCTCTGATTGTGCACTTGCACTTTGGTGGGTGGGTGGTTGTGTGTGCGCGCGTACGTGTGTGTTTCTGTGGGTCCAGGCTAAGCCTGGTTGCTATGGTTGCTGTGGGGAATGTTCTGGAATTGTCATTTGCTAACTAGCGCATGCTATGGAGTTATTTGTCAGGTGTCTTGCTGTTCTCATAGCAGTATGCTAGTGGTGTTAGATTTGGTGTTGCTTTTGTTTTTGTAAAATGTTGAATAAATTACTTGTATTTATTGCTTTATTTTATTGCTGTGAAAGGGAGGAATGGTGGACAAAAGAGAATGAAGGAAAAATGGTCTCTGTCTGTCTGTGTCTTTCTCTCTCTCTCTCTCTCTCTCTCTCTCACTCTCTCTCTCTCTCTCTCTCTCTCTCTCTGTCTCTGTTTCTCTGCAGTAAGTCTGTATCAGTAATGGGCTGTGTAGGCAGCAGCTCATTCATTAATTGCATACACAAATATTCGCTACATTACTGCACCTTTTAAAAGCATACCCTCTTACAAATATAACCCAATAGTTCTTTGTATTTATTTATGCATGTAAGATTCCAGACTTAATGAATTCTGCTGACATCCGGATTATGTACAATTTCTAAATATAGTGAATATGATTGGTGGTGTCCTGCCCTTACCACACTGGGTTAATTTGCTTCACAGGACAAAAATTAGTCATTTTTTTCTGGTGTTAATGGGAACTTGTATAATACAGCTAGAATTCTGTGTTTCTTACAAGGGATAGAACAATGGTTTACAGTGGGCTGTTTTGCGTCAACAATTATTAAAGTATTTTTAAAAGAGGTTTTTACTTATCTTGTGTAATGTTTAATAAAGTAATTGTAAGGTAGCACTTTAATCAACCAAGAATATTCAGTTGTGGCTGCTGTGTTGATATACACCAATCAGTCACATCATTAAAACCACCTGCCTAATATTGTGTAGGCCCCCCTTGTGCCAACAAAACAGCTCTCCTCTGTCGAGGCATGGACTCCACAAGACATCTGAAGGTGTGCTATGGTATCTGACACCAAGACATTAGCAGCAGATCCTTTAAGTCCTGTGAGTCGCAATGTGGGGCCTCCATGGATCGGACTTGTTTGTCCAGCACATCCCACAGATGCTCGATCGGATTGAGATCTGGGGAATTTTGAGGCCAAGTCAACACCTTGAACTCTTTGTCATGTTCCTCAAACCATTCCTGAGCAATTTTCAGAGTGGCAGAGCACATTATCCTGCTGAAAGAGGCCACTGCCATTGGGGAATACTGTTGCCATGAAGCAGTGTACTTGGTCTGCAACAATGTTGTAGGTAGGTGGTACGTGTCAAAATAACATACACATGAATGCCAGGACCCAAGGTTTCACAGCAGAACATTGCCCAGAGCATCACACTGCCTCTGCCAGCTTGCCTTCTTCCCATAGTGCATTCTGGTAAGTGATGGCACATGCAAAAAAAAAAAAAAAACATGATTCATCAGACCAGGCCACCTTCCAGTTCTGATGCTCACGCCCATTTGGTGGTGGACAGGGGTCAACATGGACACTCTGACGGGTCTGTGGCTACGCAGCCCCATACGCAGCAAGCTGTGATGCACTGTATGTTCTGACACCTTTCTATCATAGCCAGCATTAACTTTTTCAGCAATTTGTGCTACAGTAGCTCTTCTGTGGGATTGGACCAGACGGGTTAGCCTTCACTCCCCTTGCACAATAATGAGCCATGGGCATCCATGTCCCTGTCGCCGGTTCACTGGTTGTCTTTCCTTGGACCACTTTTGGTAAGTACTAACCACTGCAGACCGGGAACACCCCGCAAGACCTGTCGTTTTGGAGATGCTCTGACCCGGGCGTTTAGCCATCACAATTTGGCCCTTGTCAAAGTCACAGAGATCCTTACACTTGCCCATTTTTCCAGCTTCCAACATGTCAACTTCGAGAACTGACTGTTCACTTGCTGCGTAATATATCCTACCCCTCGACAGGTGCCGTTGACCGGTGCCTGTCAGTGGTTTAATGTTATGGCTGATCTGTGTTTACTGGATACATCGTCATACCATTGCTCTTTATGATTATACTCATAATTAAGGCAACAGTGCATATCACAGCGCAGTTGAAACCTCGAATCTGATGTAGATGTGCATTGTTGTCGTGTAACAGCACGGCAGTTCCAGCTGTAACATGAACGATTGGTTTATATTAATGCACTTAATTGAATATGTTGTTGTTTCTATAGCAACAGCTCATACACAGGGATTTGTATGGTGGACACTCCACATAATCTAAGACTAAAAATAAACTGATTTTAAAAATCTGTTGTTTACCAAAGTAAAACTTATAATCATTGATGTAGTGACTTTTGTAGTGATATTTATTACTTTTATGGAAGGAGTTCAGGTTGTAAGTGCTTTGTAACAGTCAAAATCTCCCAGCACGGAAAATAAAGTCTTCAGGACAGAGGAGTTAACACGTTCTGGTTTCTCAGTAAAATGACAGGCTTCATTTTTTGAGTGAGAGAGGGAGTGAGTGAGCGAGCAAGTGACTATTGCAGCTATATTGTGAGAAAAGGAACTAGTTTGTCACTTGGATATTCCCCAAGATTAAATCTAACTATAAACCATTCTTAATCAATAAAACATTGTAATTATAGGCAAATTGCTGTGGTATAAGCGGAATAATACGCTCCAGACAATACTGTTATATAATAATGCACTTCTGCTGCACATCATGCTGCATCATGTTGCATAGACATTCTGTAAAAGAACATGTGTAAGAAGCCACTTTAAAAAACACAGTAAATGTCTGCATGAAGATGTCCTCACTGAATATGATTTCCTCACACAGTGAATGCCAGGCTTTGATCAAGTTGTTGGATAGCTATGCACAATAGTGAAATGGGGATAAATATAATCAGTTCAGTTTGTAATTAAATACCGGCTGTCAAAATATGTGATGTGCCTGCTGTATAGCATTACTTGTGGTTGAGAAGCATGCAAAAGGGTTGAAGTGTTTTCCCAGGCCTCAATACGTATATTTTTTGAGCTTACATTAACTTGCTGCAAAAAGGGCTGTGCAGTTTGTAACAATTAAATCGCAACTATTTTGGAATAAAAGCATGTGACATAAACATATGAACTTAATTAATAAATATTGAACTTACTCTGTAGTTTATTTTTAGGGTAAATTTTATACTATTTTATATTTTATATTGGTAAATTGATTGTGCTTTAGAGGTTTGTAAATGTGCATATAGTGGCCCTGGCACCAAGTTGTAATACAAGATACACTGAGCTTTGGGAAACAACGTGTTTATAAACACTACCAACTTATATACATCATCTTGATATACAGCCAGCTCAGTTATCCTGAACTGTTCACTATTAATTACCAATTTCTTCATGCAGTAGATTGGTGGTACTACAGAATGTAGTATGCTGTGAGTATAGAATATTGACCCTTTTTATGGCCAATTCCAGGAGCCCTAAGAGCACTAGGATAAAGACCAGCAATGAATAGTCAGATATTTTCAGGTAAGTTACTTTTAGGGGATACAGCAGGTGGTCTCTGTGTAAGAACTAACAAATTAGTTTGCCAAGTGTCTTGGTCCGGTGAAAGTGGGGACCATGATCGGAAATGAAATGATTTCCCAGTTATAACAAAATGACCAAAAATGATAATGAACTGATGAATTCAGTGTGAGCAGGAAAATCACCAAACCCCAGACAAACACAGGGCTGGTCAGCTCCCCAAAAATAATATAGGATTGTTATCTAGCTGTTGGCAAATTTCATACTATAATTTATTTATTTTTATTTTGCAATTACATTCCAGTTAAATCCAATTTTCTAGATCATACTTGAAGTGTTGTGATTAGGGAACTCACATGATTAAAAATGACATGATTGATTATTGGTTTTCATGGTGGCTGCGCCTGTCTAGAGAGACAGTGTAGCACACAGACAATGAGTATGTATCCTAGCAGTGGTATGTGTGAATGTGTCCTATTGTTTCGTTGTGCAGTTTCTGTCTAAAGTGTTTAAAGGGCATGAGTTTGTGTTAATACCCAATTCTATATGTGTGTGTATTTGTTTCCCGTTTGTGTGTGTTTGAATATTTGTTTCATGTTGTCTGGTTTGTGTTGCTTGCTGTAACAATACTCAAGGTATTTATCAAGTGTGCATCTTGAGTGGTTTGTGTGAGTGGGGCCTTGTCGTCGTAAATACTGTTTTCAGGTATTCCTCTGAGATGCTGATACTTCATCTTATTTTATTTGTAGTGGTGTGTGTATGTACAGATGTATAATGTGTATGTGTATGTCTGATTTCTTCTGTTTTAAGAGAAACATGGGTTTGATTTGAGTGTTTTATTTTAAAATTCTTATTAATATTTTAAAAATAAGATTGTCTCGTTTCTTTCATCTTATTCTTTCTGCTTTTTGCTTCCTCCTCTCCCTTCCCCACCTGTTCTCTCTCTCTGTTCTGCTGGCACGTTCTGCAGGGGGAATAAAGAGAGCTCGAGCCGGCCGTCGAGCAGTCGTCAAAGCAGCACTGACAGCGATATGAAGAGTCTGGAGCCACGGCCATGGAGCAGCACAGACTCGGACAGCTCAAACCGCACACTCCGGCCTCCCGTTACCAAGGCGAGCAGCTTCAGCGGCATCTCCATCCTCACACGCGGAGATAGTCTGGGTAGCAAAGGCTCACAGGGCAGTGCCAGGGGCTCACGCACAGGTACACACACGCACGCACACACACACCTTTGCAAAAGTTGGTCAAAGCACAAACAGCCAGGTCTACACTAAAATACTCACTTACATACCTTTCATGGTTACCACATACACAATACCAGTATTTTTGCTACAGTTCTGTCTGCTTGGTAAATCTAAACTCTAGAGCCCTCTGGTGCTTGAGAGGTGAATTGCAATTGCAGATGTGGAGGGATCCTTTTCATCCACAATTGAGTATTCATTAATATAACATTCAAGAGTAACATCTAAGGACCTATAGCCCACTCTTGCATTGAGTGAAGTCAATGCTCATGAGTCCACCATCAGGCAAACACTGAACAAGAACTGTGTGTATGGCAGGATAGTAAGAAGAAGCCACTACTCTCCAAAAGAGCACTGCTGCACATCTGACGTTTGCTCAAGACCACTTGGATAAGCCAGAGGCCTATTGGAAGAATGTTCTGTGGACAAATAGAACTTTTTGGTTTAAATGGAAAGAGTTATGATTGGCAAAAATCAACTGCATTCCAATACAAGAATCTCATCCCATGAAGCATGGGGGTGGCAGTATTATGATTTGGGGCTGCTTTGCTGCCTCTGGTCTAGGACAGTTTGCTATTATTAATGGATCTATGAATTCTGGATTGTACCATCAAATTCTTCAGGAGAATGGCAGGGTATCTGTCCATGAAAATGGGTCATGAAGCAAGACAATGACACAAGTAAGTCTACAAAGAATTGGTTAGAAGCAGAAGAAATGTAACATTTTGGAATGGCCAAGTCAAAGTCCAGACCTTAACCCATGTGGAAGAACCTAAAAAGAGCAGTTCATGCAAGCAAGCCAAACATCACTGAGTTGAAGCAGTTATTGCTGCTCAAGGGGGTCACACCAGTTACTTAAAACAAAGGCTCACATGGTTTTTCTGACCGATATTTAATGTTGATGTGATAATTTTGCTCAGTAAATAAATAATTAATAATGTATATCATATAATAATGTATATAATAATTTATAATAAATAAATAATGTTAAAGTTGAATGTTTTTGCATAAATTGATTCCCTTTAACTAGTTAGGACTTGAAGATCTGATCACATATCAGGTCTAATTTATGCAGAAATACAGAAAGTTGTAAAGGGTTCACAAACTTTCTAGCAGCACTGTACATTGTATAATGAATCATTTTCTCCCAACACCTTGAGTGTTAGAAAGGCACTACATAAATGGAGCTTTTTTATTATAAGCTAAAATAAGCAAACTTTATCATTCTTTGCGTTGGATTTCATAAAAGTAAAATGCTAACTAAGATTACCACCATAATTTATTTTGCAGGTCTTCCTCTTGTAACCACAGAGGCTTGCCCCCAGCCGCCTCAGCAGAGCCGCACTCTCCTGCCCTGCCCTTCCAGCTGTCCCTCCAATGTTCCTCAGAGCCAGGCTCCACCACCACCTCCACAAACGGCTCTGCTGCCCACCCCTACTCACACTCACACGCACTCTCACCCACAGCACCCCATCGGCAGCCACAGCCATAATCACATGCTGCCACAGGTGAGACAGTGGGCCTTTTAAAAAAAATAATAAAAAATCTACGCTTAACCTACAATATTTGAGTTCACTGGTAGTGTATTCTATATTTTTAAATTTTTAGAGATGTATTGTTTTTAACATAGTTTCAAGAGTTGCTTAAGTTAATATATTTCGTTCTTTACTTCCTGCTTTTTCAAATGTCTTTTTTTCTTTTTTGACTCCTCCTTTGCTGGTCCCTCTAACATTCATTTTTTTCTTCCTTCTCCCTGTTTTTTTTCTCTTTTGCTCTTTCTCTCCGTCCCTCTCCTGCATTTTCTTCCCCTTGACTGTATTTAGCCGGTGGCATCTCTGCAGCCTGCTCCACAGCCTGTATCATACTCCAGCACCTCCTGCCCTCAGGTCATCCTGCCTGTTTCTCCTTCACAGCAGTATAACTTGGTACTAATTATTCTTTCCTGCTTTACATTTCCCTGCTATCTTCTCATTTTGTACCCTGTCATAAGCTCTTAGCAGTACAATAGTTTCTCAACCAGCACAACACTTTGCCTGCACTCCTCATCTTCTTTATATCTCTCTCTTTTGCTTTACCCTTTTATCTGGACTCTCTTGCTGTCTTTCTTTGTAATGGGTAATAGTTTTTAGGTTATTAGGTTAATTTTGGTCTGTAAAGATTTAGATTACTGCAAGCAGGTAACAATAGTAGCAGTTAATAATAAATATTCTGATGCTATGACTCTATGGCTGTTTGTCTTTATAATATCTCAACAGTACTTAGCAAGTAGTGACTTTAGTCTTTAGTATTTTAAATCTTTCCCTGCCCCCCTCCCCCCCCCAAAAAAAAATGGAGTACACTTCATGGTTTTCATTTGTTTTTGTTTTTTTAAATTCAGCTCCAAAACATAGTGTACACTTATGGCTTGTCTGTGATAACCTTCCAGTACTGGTGACCCTGCTTACGATGGCAACAAATCAGCATATATTAACTACCCCTTATTCTAGTATTATATAATATACTTATCTACAATGCACTAAACTGTGGGCAAATTAAGCTTTTCTAATACATCCTAGAGAGATCCAAAACATTTCTAAATACTGGATTCATAACTTGGTCCTTCCATGATTTTGCGTTCACAGAAATGAATGCAAAATCAAGGAAACCTCGCAATCTTCTGAGGAGCTTGCAATTTTTCAGAATTACAGCAGATTTTCCGCAGATTTGGGCCAAGATGCGTCTTGTGATGTCATCACAACGCGCATTCAGCCAAAGCCCTCTTTGATTCATGTGCGTCGAACATGAGCACATCACTGTGAAATTTCGTGCAATTGCAATTTTGCCAATTCAAGTAATTTTCCACAAAAAAGCACAAAATCCTGTATCTACTGTTAATACATTCTCCCTCTCCCCCTCTCTCAGGCTGATGAGTTGACTCCAGGTTTTGGACAGATGTCTTTGAGCCGTCAGGGCTCCAGTGAGGCTCCAGAGCCACCAGGACTCTATCAGCCTCCACCTGCTGTGTTATCACAGCATCCTCCGCCACAGCCAGGCTACATCATTGCCCCGCCTCCGTCCAGCTACCAGCCTCCCACAGCCCATCCGCACCCCCCTCCACCAGCTCCACCTCCAACTCAGACGGTACTGCAGACAGCTCCTTCTGCACAGGGCTACATGCAGCCCCCTCCACCACCTCAGCAGGTGCGCCTTAAACATACAGCTTTAGCAGTGTAGACATTTTAAAATGTGTACTTACCACTTGTTTTTAATCCTGTAAAAAATCTCTCCAGTTTACCTGTCACTTAAAAAAAAATTGGTCTGGTCTTTCTGTTATTTTGTCTGAAATTACTGTATGTCTCAAATTAAATTGTACAAATATGAAAGCTGCTAATTTTGATGACTAGATTAAACTGCACAACCTTATATCACCACCTCAGTTACTACCCAAAAAGTCTCTAGCTTTGTTAAGAGCTAAAGAGAGAAAGATGTATATCTGCTATGTTAGATAATGAGGTGCATGTGCAAACAATCAACAGTTCCTTCAATCAAGAATTAACATGAACCAATGCACTCTGGTTGTGTGTAGTCACCTCCAGGTGTAGAGATATTACTTCAGAAGCATATGAAATACAGTTATAATTTTTTTTTCTTTTTTCATTCCTTGTAAATTCCTTGTGTTTCTAAAGTATAGTGTGTGAGGTTGTGTGTGTGCATGTGTGTGTGTGTGTGTGTGTGAACGTATCTACCATGAAGATGGACAGATCTTTCTAATGCAGCAACAGAGGTTTACAGGGCGACTCATGGTCAGCTCTTCATGGTAATGGTATGGGTTATAAGAGCTTCTCTAATGTCTTTGGCTCTTTGGGAGTATCCTATTCAAAATACACTGGCTATATGTGTAGGTATTTGTGCAGAACGGCAACAGTTAAGGGTGTATCAGCTGTTAAACATTATAACTGAGCATCAGCAAGTCTTAATCTCTCTCCCTCTTTCTCTCTCAGATCCAGGTGCAGTATTATTCTGCTGGTGGGCAGTATCCAAGTTCAGGACAACAGTACAGGTCCATGTCTCACCAAGTGTCATACCCTGCTCAGCGCTCTCAGCCCATGCCGCCGCCAGCACAGCCCTCTGGTCAGTCCATACCTCTCTCCCTTACTATCTTTTCTTTCTGTCCATCCTAAGCATCTGTTTCCATATTTTCTACATGTAAAATGTAGTTTTTTCATTAGGGACCAGATATGTCTTCATGCAGCCCAATGGTATAATAAATGGTATAATACAGCTGATGGTACAATCAAAATTAGAATAGGGTGAACCAGTCTGCACAAGCATCATGCTCCATGCTGACCAACATGGTGGGGACACAAAAAAACCCGTTCCTCTAAGAAAGAAAAGTTCTACTTCCCTCCTCCTCACCACCAGGGGTGGTGTGAATAAACTGTACACATACTATGCCATGACACATGATGCAGTATTTGCAATAAATATTACTGTCCTACAGTCATGCTTCCTTTATTCTTCTCAACCCATACACATCAGACCATGTGTACACAATAAGGAGCTATCTGCCTAGCACCTTATGACTACAGTCGTAACTACAAAGGTTCTGCCTGCCAAGGCTGGCCAGTCTGCCACTCTGACTGCATAGTGATGCTGATGTTGAAATTTTTTGCATTTTTGGACCCTGTTTTGGAGTTGAATCTGACTTGAGACCAGCAGATACAGTGCTCTGATTTCTTCTGTTTTTATGCATATCTCATTCGAAATTGTTTCAGAAATTAAAACAGAATCTAAGATAAAACAAAGGCAACCTGTGTAAACACAAAATAGAGTTGAAGTTAAATAGTTAAATAACATTAAATGATAATGTAATTTACTGAAGCAAAACAGTTATCCAATACCAATTGGGCCTGTGTGAAAATATATTTGCCCCCGTAGTTACTAATTCCCCAAATCTATGAAACTGCATTCATAATGGGGTTCAGCTGGACTAGATGCAACCAGGCCTGATTACTGTCAGTCCTGTTCAATCAAATCAACACTTAAATAGAGCTTTTTCAACAGCATGAAGTTGGTTAAAAGGTCTTACCCAGTAACACACTATGCCAACGTTGAAAGAAATTCCAGAAATTATGAGGAAGAAGGTGATTGAAATACATCAGTCTGGAAAGGGTTACAAAGCTCAAAGGCTCTGGGACTCCAAAGAACCTCAGTGAGAGCCATTATCTCCATTATCTCGGCACAGTAGTGAAACTTTCCAGAAGTGGCTGACCTTCCAAAATTCTTCCAAGAGCACAGCAACTTCTCATCCCGGAAGTCACAAAAGAGCCAAGGACAATATCAAAGGACCTACAGGCCTCTCTTGCATCAATAATTGTCACTGTTCATGACTCCACTATCGGAAAGACACTGGGCAAAAATGGCATCCATAGAAGAGTGGTGAGGCGAAAACACTGCTAACCCAGAAGAACATTAAGGCTCATCTGAATTTTGTCAAAAATTATGATCCTCAAACCTTTTGAGAGAATGTTCTGTAGATTGATGAGTTGAAAGTGGAACTGTTTGGTTTACGCCAGATGTAACGGGACCCCTGTCTTCCAAACACGAATTCCACAAAAAGAGCATCATACCTACGGTCAAGCATGGTGGTGGAAGTGTGATGGGGTGGGGATGCTTTGCTGATGAATTCTGATCTCTACCAGAAAATCCTAAAGGAGAATGTCCGGTCTTCAGTCTGTAAGTTGAAACTCAAATGTAAATGGATTATGCAGCAAGACAATGATACAAAACGTAGAAGTGAGTCCACCTCTGAATGGCTCAAAAAAGCTAAATTAAAGTTTTGGAGTGGCCTAGTCAAAGTCCTGAGATGCTGTAGCAGGACCTTAAATGGGCAGTTCATGCTCGAAAACCCTCCAATGTGGCTGAATTAAAGCGGTTCTGCAAAGACGAGTAGGCCAAAATTCTAACATGACTCTGAAAAACTGATCACCAATTATCGGAAGAGTTTGGTTGCAGTTATGGCTGGCAATTCGTTTTTCACATGAATGATAGTTGTTGGATAGCTTTTTTTTTGCTTCAGTAAAAAAAGAAAACTAAAATTGTATTGTGTGTTTACTCAGGTTGCCTTTGTTTTATGTTGTATTTTGTTTGAAGAACTAAAACTATTTAGCATGAGATATACACAAACAGGACGGGGAAAATCAGGATGGGGTCAAATACTTTTTCACAGCACTGTAGTTGCTAGTTACAAAGGCCCACATATGCTGATGACTGATGTAACAAGACAAGCTGAATTAGTCGAATGTTTGCTTTCAGGCAGACATGGCTCAACTAAAATTGATATTTCTGGAGCTAGTACTGTACAACTTAGAGGCCCAGTGACCAGATATCCTTCCTGTTCAACCACCATGTTCAACTTCTGCCTCAGCATCATCTGAAAAAGGAACTGGGTCAGCCCCTAGCTCAAAAGTGCCACTTACAGGCTCTAAACTTGCTGTGGCAGCCCCTCTAAAGAAGACAGATTACTGAATGCACTCTTTCACTCAGCACTGGTTGTGACAAAATTCACTATGGAACAGTACAATTTTAAAATTTGCTTTTGTCTGAGTGTTAATGTCATTCTTGTGAAAAACATGTTTTTTTTTGTTTTCTTTTCTGATTTTGTCGTTAATTCAGTAGTGGCCAAAGCCCACATACCAATTAGCTCTCCCCAATCATAGGACAGCTACTAACGAGGGAGGGTGAAGTCTATCACATGCTTCCCCTGAGACATGAAGCCAGCCACTGCATCTTTTCACGGGAAGGCGTAACACACTTGGAAAGCGCTATCCACCTCCTTACAGCTCACAGATTCCCATAATTGGCTAGTGATAAAGGAGGGCGAGCACGACCAATTTTGCTCTATTGGACTCCAGCCATGGATGGCTGTGGCATTGTCGGGATTCGAACTTGTGATCTCCGGATGATAGGGCTAATGCTTTTCTTTTACTCCACTTGGGAGCTCCAAACAGCAGAGTATTAAGCTAAAATAGTGCCCTTTCAATGATGAGTGAAGGTCTGGGGAGCGGAGCGAGATACTCACCCTGTGTACAGTTTGCATGTACAATTAAACAGCATCAATTCATAGAGTTAGTGTTTTGCTTGTTTAACATCTGTCTCTGTTTTTAACACCAAAATTTATTATAATCATAATTCACAAGCATGTTAGTTCAAAATTAGTGGAAAAATTAGACTATTAATTTGTCAGTTGTGAATAAATCTATTGTCTCAAGCTTCATTAGTCACTACACAGGGAAATCAGTTAATCATATGCCTGAATTAAACTAAAATCAAATGTTTTGCCTTCTAATGTGCTGAATCTGTGTCTAGCTCACAATGCTTTTCAGCCAGATTTCTCACCAAATTATGTTTTGTCTGTTAGCTGCCCTTCTTCATCAGCAAGGTAAGGAAATATGCCCAAGTCTTGCTTTTTTCCCCCAAGTTGAGGTTGTTTTCTTTATCACTGCATCTGTGCGTGTCTCACCCATTACCCAAATTCTTGCAATTTGTTTTATCTACGTGCCAAATACAGTGCCAGATTAGGGTTGGCTCATTTAAATGCAGCATCAAAAGTATTTAACTTTTATAGAATAGAACCATTTACCATATTGTAATATTAAAGGTATACCTTGTCAATACACTGTGGAACTTTAGTCCTGATTAAATATTTTGCAGGGATATAGTTCTTCCGTTGACTTCCAATCTTCTCAGGCCTCAGGACCTTGTCAATACCAGACCCCAACAAAGCTATTGCTCTGAATAAAAGTTTGTTCTATCTTGGACAAAAGCATGATGGGTCCCAGAATGAGTTCAAAATAAGGGGTCCTACACAGCTTACTTCCTTGTTCAGAAGGAGTGTTTTTCATTGAATTCTAGCTCTGAGAAGTTCTTAAAGGCCCTTCTCTTTAGTATGTTGAGGATGTTGGAGATGGGTCAAGTACAGCAATTACTGGACTGTTTGATGTTGGTGAATTTGGGCAAGGCTTATTTGTATGTCCCCATTGTCCAAGAACCAAAATGATTAAGGTTTGTCTTCAAAGTACAGGCATTCCTATTCAAAATCCTTCCTTTCTGCATCTTCCTGATACCATGGTTGTTTTAAGATGTATGGAGGGGGCTGCTTTCCCCTGATGTTCAGTGGCATCAGGATATTGCCTTTCTTGGATTACTGGCACTCATGTACTCCCACCAAGGAACCAGCCATTTGGGACATGTAACCCCTCCACACCTTTCTGCCTCACAGTGATTCACAATTCATAAGCATGACGCTAAAACCAGGGTGAATGCTAGCTACCCCAACTTATGGCATATATAATTCTTGCCAAACAGATTCAGCTAGGCTGCCATGTGCAACACCATCTTATGTTGAGGATACTAGGACTGATGATTGCAGCCTTACCAGCAATTCCCCTAGGCTTGCTTTAGCTATGATTTTTTCACAATTGTGTTCTCAGACTACAGCTGGATTCCAGAAGCTACAGATGGAAATGTCCTTTTCTCAGCAAGGCAGACCCAAGCTCTAACTTGGTGGAGCTTATGGCCCTAAGGTTGCCAGCAAAACCTTGGTTTCCAATACTACCTTTACTAGTTGTCGCAACACCTTGGTGACTTTCTTGAGCAGATATGTTGTCCCAAATAGACAGTCCCCTGTGTCTCTGTGGGCTTGGCCCCATGGACTGCATCAACATAGCCTTTAAGTAAAAGCTGTTCTTCAAATGGTATGCACGTCATTGGCTGGATCCAGTACATTGCCAGGTTCCCATACAAACCACAGCACCATGGATGGCATGTCTCTGGCTAATAGGCTTACTACAGCCTTTTTGAAAGGGGTGAAGCATTTTCATCCACCACAGTTCCCTAGGAGCCCCATGTGGGATCTCCCCTTGTGGTGGAGTTCCTTAAGACCCCATCTTACATGGTAGGATGGTGAACTGAAATGGGTGTCTCTGAAAACTGCCTTTTGCTAGCAGTCTCTTTACCAAAAAGAGAGCCTGCAGAATGTTACTTGTTGTGCCCCAAGTTATTGAATGTAGACAGGACTGCAGACATCCCATCCTTAGAACAAATTTTTCTCCCACGGACTAAGGAACGGGGCTTTCTCATCTAAGAAGATGCTGGTCAACTGGGTGGTGGACGTCATCACCAATACAATGATTATATAGACAGGCTGATGTCAAGCTGCTCCTGTGACCAGTGTACAAGGAGCATCTCATCAGCATGTGTATTATTTAGAGGTGTGCCACACCAGGGAGTCTGCACTGCTGCTATCTGGGTGTCACCATGTTTCTAGGTTCTGCAAGGTTAACCTAGCTCTTCTCAGTATTGTGAGTTCTACAATAATCTCTGAGCTCCTTTCCAGTTATTCCTAATTTCATTAGTTCTCATGACATGATTGGCAAACATTATCCAGGTGATTCCAACCACCCCTGATTTTTAGGAGGATTTCATAGAACCACACATATATATATACAGGTGCATCTCAATAAATTAGAATGTCGTAGAAAAGTTCATTTATTTCAGTAATTCAACTCAAATTGTGAAACTCGTGTATTAAATAAATTCAATGCACACAGACTGAAATAGTTTAAGTCTTTGGTTCTTTTAATTGTGATGATTTTGGTTTACATTTAACAAAAACCCACCAATTCACTATCTCAACAAATTAGAATATGGTGACATGCCAATCAGCTAATCAACTCAAAACACCTGCAAAGGTTTCCTGAGCCTTCAAAATGGTCTCTCAGTTTGGTTCAGTAGGTAAGCCACAAACATTCATTGCCAAAGAAGCTGGCTGTTCACAGAGTGCTGTATCCAAGCATGCTAACAGAAAGTTGAGTGGAAGGAAAAAGTGTGGAAGAAAAAGATGCACAACCAACCGAGAGAACCGCAGCCTTATGAGGATTGTCAAGCAAAATCGATTCAAGAATTTGAGTGAATTTCACAAGGAATGGACTGAGGCTGGGGTCAAGGCATCAAGAGCCACCACACACAGATGTGTCAAGGAATTTGGCTACAGTTGTCGTTTTCCTCTTGTTAAGCCACTCCTGAACCACAGACAACGTCAGAGGCATCTTACCTGAGCTAAGGAGAAGAAGAACTGGACTGTTGCCCAGTGGTCCAAAGTCCTCTTTTCAGATGAGAGCAAGTTTTGTATTTCATTTGGAAACCAAGGTCCTAGAGTCTGGAGGAAGGGTGGAGAAGCTCATAGCCCAAGTTGCTTGAAGTCCAGTGTTAAGTTTCCACAGTCTGTGATGATTTGGGGTGCAATGTCATCTGCTGGTGTTGGTCCATTGTGTTTTTTGAAAACCAAAGTCACTGCATCCATTTACCAAGAAATTTTGGAGCACTTCATGCTTCCTTCTGCTGACCAGCTTTTTGAAGATGCTGATTTCATTTTCCAGCAGGATTTGGCACCTGCCCACACTGCCAAAAGCACCAAAAGTTGGTTAAATGACTATGGTGTTGGTGTGCTTGACTGGCCAGCAAACTCACCAGACCTGAACCCCATAGAGAATCTATGGGGTATTGTCAAGAGGAAAATGAGAAACAGGAGACCAAAAAATGCAGATGAGCTGAAGGCCGCTGTCAAAGAAACCTGGGCTTCCATACCACCTCAGCAGTGCCACAAACTGATCACCTCCATGTCGTGCCGAATTGAGGCAGTAATTAAAGCAAAAGGAGCCCCTACCAAATTTTGAGTACATGTACAGTAAATGAACATACTTTCCAGAAGGCCAACAATTCACTAAAAATGTTTTTTTTATTGGTCTTATGAAGTATTCTAATTTGTTGAGATAGTGAATTGGTGGGTTTTTGTTAAATGTGAGCCAAAATGATCACAATTAAAAGAACCAAAGACTTAAAATACTTCAGTCTGTGTGCATTGAATTTATTTAATACACGAGTTTCACAATTTGAGTTGAATTACTGAAATAAATAAACTTTTCCACGACATTCTAATTTATTGAGATGCACCTGTAAGTGGTTATTATAACTATTGTTCATGTTACACGTTTGGATGAATGAAAGTTTTTCTTTAATTGTGGTTTTTTACTAAACACACCAAACGGTTTACAATGTTATGTGCAGCAATAAAATTGCAGACATTAATTTTAACTTGGCTGTATAACATTAATTAAACTGGACAGCAGAGCTGAATAGTGCTTTTTATAAATAGTGCTGTCTGTCTGTCTGCTGCCAGTGATTTGTAATTTGTTAACTAGTTACGTCAATTACATACATACTGAAATGTGACTGAATAAAAGCCTGAGCAGAGGGAAAAGATAAATCTACAAATATCAGAGTAAGGATGCAAATACACCAGATTTCCAGTTTAAAAAAAATCTAATTACCTGTCTATGCCTGCTTTTATTTGTTAGACCTACAGTATGTAAAACATAATTGTTTACTATGTTCAGCTTATGTTTACTTATGATCAGGAGTTTGTTTTCTTATTCAGTCTGAATTTGTTCATTGCCTTTGTCCAATCAGCTCCTCTCCAGCCCATCATGGCCAGTCAGCAGCCAGCATACCAGGGAATGATGGGCGTTCAACAGCCGCAGAGTGCCAGTATCATGAATTCTCAACGCCCAGGAATGAGTGGACAGATACAAGGCATGGTGGTACAGTACACACCTATGCCCTCTTATCAGGTACTGTAAGTGTGTGCCATGTGCATGTGGAAATGCTCTTAAAAAGTATACAGAAACTTTATGCACCAAACAGCTCTGTGATTACCCCAGGTGCCCGTAGCTAATGAAACCCAACCTGTGGTGCAGCAGCAGTACCAGCAGCCTGTCATGGTGCCTGTTAGCCAGTCTGTACAGGGTGCAATGCCACCTGCCCCACCCATGCCAGTCTACTACAGCGTCCTGACGCCGACACAACAGAACAGCACAAGGTAATGAAACCACAATACAGAACATTTACAGAAGACTATAAACTTGTAGTATGTAGTATGTTATACTATGTATTCTGAATTTTTGTATGTATATGTGTGGGTCTGTACGTGTGTACATATTTCAGTCCATCTGTGGGCTACCTGCAGCCTCCCAGTTCAGATCAGTACCAGATGACTCAGTCCCCTTCCCCCTGCAGTCCTCAGCAGATACAGCAGCAGTATTCAGGTATCTGAATAATTTGGCACATTTTAGTTGGTTAGTTATTGTTTCATTTCTCAGTAGTAGCATCAGGATCAAATCAATTGTGTATAATGTACACTCCCAGAATATATGGCAAATACAAGTAATTATATATTGGTTATTTTAAAATTTCTCTGGATATAATGTTTGTTAATGTTTTTCTCTGCTTTCCTTTATAAAGCCAACTCTGGACCTAATTTTCCTGTTTTATAAGTAGCTATCTACTGGTGATTTAAAACTGAAGTTTTTAAACCCTAACCCTTGCTAAATTATTTTGGCATTTACATACCCAAGACCTTGATAAACAAATTCCAAATCAATTATTCCTCATCAGGTAAAGGGTGTTCTTACAACATTTGTGTACACAGTGAGAACAGCTGTTTACTTTTTTTTTCTTTTTTTTAACAGCACAATGTACATGACCCTGCCCTACTTACTCCATATTACTATAGCTGAGTGTGAGCTGAAAACAAAACCTGAAGAATTTATTTTTTATTATTTATTTTTTTAATTTTTATAAAGTTTACACAAATCAGATTAGTTACATCAGCCAAAGTTACCCAATTTACAAGCCAGACCCTAAACGGTTAAATCTACTCATTATTGGTTGCTGGACACAGTGTCAGCTTGTCAGCTTTTTTGGACACATCAGACAGCACATGAAGGACAGGCTGTCCTACTGCAAAACACATCCTTCATCATCCTGAGCCTGAGTTCTAAACATACAGTACCGTGCAAAAGTTTTAGGCACATGCGAAGAAATGCTATAGAGCATGATGCCTTCAAAATAATGAAAATAAATAAGGAAATTTGCTGGTAAGTTTTATTGAGCATCTTGCAGAACCAGCCACAGTTCTTCTGGAGACTTTGACTGTCGCACTTGCTTCTTATTTTTGCAGCAAAACCCAGCAGCCTTCATTGTGTTTTTTGTCTGAAAAGTGTCTCTTACGTAATATGCTGCTTTCTTTAATGACAAACATTTTTCTTTAACATTTAATTTTGTGCTAGAAAACTAATATTTGTTTATCTAAAATGTTTTTTGTACTGACTTGAATATGAAGTAGTCTTAAAATAAAAAATCTTTAACAAAGTTTGTACTAGAAAAAAATATGGTGCCTAAAACGTTTGCACAGTACTGTACATAAACACACAGTCAGCCTTCAACGCCAAATATGATGGCAAGTGTCACATTATATGTAACACAATTATCATAATGTGTTCCATTTGTCTTCTGTATCATGTTAAAGCACCTTATAGTTATGGTTTCTTGCAAATAATAAGTAATCATAAGTAACCAGTGATGAAAGTAGAAACAAACATCAGTGCCCATTAGCCATTCACCAGGTTTTACACATGCTTAAAAGTACTTAAATTGATGTCATAACAATATAGCACCCTGTATTGAACTTAGTTTTGTATACATTTTAAAATTAAATAATTACTGCAAACTTGAAACTTCTGAAACTCTACATTTCTAAAACAGTATTCCAGATTGGAAGCCAGTGGCTGAGGGCTCAACATAAATATTTACTGCAATCTTGTGCTGTGTTGTTATTGAACCTGGTACAGCACCTAATGACCTTATAAGGTCAAAGAAGTAATAGTGGACATTGCCATGATCTTTGCCACAAATAGATATTCTTACCATTCACCTCCTTTCACCTAGTTTAGTCAGGTCAATGAGATCAGGGATGTTCCTACCTATACTTCCATGGGACAGTAGTTAGTGTCAGTTCTGCTTATACCACTACCTAAATGATACACCATGACAGGTTTTTTTATTTATTTATTTATTTATTTTTTTAAAAAAAAAAAACACCATTTTGTCTAATGAAATTCAAAGAGTTTTACACAATTAAACAGAAAAGAGTGCGTTGACCCAGCCATGTGTGGTTCATTACTGATGTATTCGTCATGAATGTGATTTGTTTTCAACACCATGTTGACGATTCTCAACAGGATTTCTGTCGTGTCAGCATTAATGACGTGTGTGTCTCTGTATCTGTATGTGTTCATCTGTCTGTGTGTGTGTTTAGGAGTGCCACCTCCGGGTCCAAGTGTTATGGTGATGCAGTTGAGTGTTCCGAATGGACCACAGCCTACCCAGAATCCTCCCATGGTGCAATGGAATCCCTGCAAGTATTACAGTGTGGAACAGAGACCCAGCAAACCTGAGCCGCAGGTATTACACATGCACACACAAACACACATGCGAGCTCTCATCATGAATTTTAGTCTTCAGAAACCATAGGCATTTTCATTATACTTACATGTTTAAAGGGCAAAAAAATCCACAGATCCCTTGTTCTACTTTTAGTAGAACTTTCACCTATAAGTTTTCCTGAATTTTTGGATGAATAATTCCTCTCACTTGATGTGGAATGTACGGAAAGGGCTTATTTGTTATGTTAATGTTATTTATTGCATACTTTGCTTTCACGATGTTTTAAATTTATACTCAAATTTTCTAATTAAACATATATACTGTATATGTGTACTGTAAGTGACACTAAACAGAGTGTCAATAGTTACAACGAGACACTCTTCCTATGGCACAATATGCCATTATGTTATACCTTATCTAATCAACAGAACATTTGGCCTGAATGTGCTGGGGGCTGCACCAGAGTGAAAGCTCACTTGCTTTTATTTCAGTTTCTCTGCAGCCAGCTAGTCTAGGTTTAAATGTCTGTCTCGCTATCTGATTCCTAAGAGAATAAAAGTGACAAATTGTTGACACAGTATACAAAAGTGAATGCTAAACACTAGAGCTGTGAACGATGCTGATATGAACGATTCTGCATCGATGCAAAAAAAGAATCGATTAAAACAATGTTTATTAAATATCATGTATATAAATATATAGTACTGTTTTTATTGTAAATAAAGTACACTTATTAAATAAATATTAATAAAGTTGCCTATGTCCTTCGGAAGTCATGCACGTGCGTCTGTCCGATGTATCGTAGATAGGACACATGGCGGAGAGAGAGCAGGAGCCTGTGCTTAAAAATGCTGAAGATTTTTTACAAAGATAAGAATAACAAAGAAAATTATGGAGATAAGCATAACAAGCTTGATAAAAATTATGCAGTGTGCAAGACATGTCGAGCCAAGATTAAATACTTCAACACTACAAATGTGATGAATCACATGTCCCGTTTTCACCCGGAGGTAAAGTTAGCAGCAACCCCGCAAAATGCAGCTAATCAGCCTACAATACAACAATCCATGCTATCAGGTTTACCTCAGACCTCCGAAAGGGCAAAGAAGATCACACAGTCCATTGCCACATTTATTGCAAAGGATCTCCGCCCTTTCTCGGTCGTGGAAAACTCCGGCTTTTGCTTCCTCCCCTATACCCTGGAGCCAAAATACAGAATCTTTTTTTTTTTCCCCTCTCAGTGTTTATTTATTTTTGTTGATTATACAGTGCACTAAAAAGTGTCTTGTTTTTACATATTATGCTGTTGAGTAACTTGAAAATAGACAATTTTATTAAAAAAGCTGAAAGACAGTTTCAAATGTGTGTATTATTAATAAAAGAATTGGTGGACAAGCTGCATCGTAATGCATCAAGATTCGGTTTATAATCGAATCGTTACCCTCTGAATTGTAATCGAATCAAATTGTGAGGCAGACGAAGATTCACACCTCTACTAAACTACAAATAGTATATACCACCATTTATCCATTTATCTGATTGAAGAAGGCAACCGAAATGATGAAAAATGTTTTTCACATATCAGAAAGAACACAAAATATTATGATTAGTATGAACGTAATGGAAAAATGGTGAAAAGTGATGGTAGGAGATCATTACAGAATGGAAGATATCTAACCAGAAGTAAACAGATTTGTAAATTTGAGAGCAAATCCATTGTTACAGCCTCTTTGGGATTTTCTTCATGTTTGTATGGCATGAACCATGGGAGATGAAAATGATCACTTTCTATAGCAGTCTTTAATTCAAAATCAACTTTTAAGGGAATTTGACTGTCTTAATACACACACTAATTAGTGGGACCTGTATTTGTGATGTTACTACTTCTAATCTCTCTCTCTCTTTCACTCTTTCTGTCTCTGTAGGTCAGCACTCAGTTGAGTAGTCCGCTGGCATCTCCTACTCAGTCACCCACTCCCACTCCATCGAGCAGTGGAAACAATGTGTGTCCTGGGCTCGGCCCACTGCCTCTCATTTCCCAATTTCCACGGCCTGGTGGACCCACACAAGGTAACACTAATTTCACTACACAATACGTATTGTCATTTTTGCACCACAATGTGATAGCATTTCATTTTTACCTCTGTATTGAAAAGGTATTCTTTTTGCGTTAATTGGTTTGGTCATGTTGCCAAACACTGTGTCTGATGAAATGTTATTTAATACAAGTAATTCCCTTAGAAGATAAATAATTAAATAAATATACACAAAAGGGAAATCACAGTCTAATTTCCAGCAAACAATGTAATGTCAGTTTCTCTTTAAACTATGCATATCCCATTCAGAGTGCCCGCGTAAATACTGTTATGACTCATGCTTTCTCCTTCCGCCAGTAACTGACGGTTACAAAGGAATGATTATTTGAATGGTTTGAGATATTAGCGCTGGCGTGCCATTCTCACATTGAGCGATGTCAGCACATTGTCAGTGTTTGATAGACCACTTTTTGCTGATCACTGTTGTAGCTGACTAGGAAACTGTCATGTTTCCCAGACAGGAGATGTGTGTGATAGTTTGGGTTTTCCAGCAGTCACCATTTGAAGACTATTTGTTTCCCAGTTCTATTTGCATATTTGAAATAGTTCTGGGATTTTTTTTTTGCCGTTACATTTGTGGTTCTCTTTTAGAAGTGGAACAGCAGAAACAGTCCCATTATTTTCTGATAAACATTTTATAGTATCAAATCTAACTGTGTTCGATTCATAGCTCATATTGTCTTGCAGGTGCCTTATGGGGAAAATTAACATTAATATATGCATTATTACACCCCTAGTGCATAAAGGCAGACATGTGTGCGCACACTAAGATGCACACCTACAAGTAATTCTAACTGTAGTACCTCAGGTGGTACGAATTGTCACTTATAACATTACTACTTAATATTAAGTGTTCTATTCATTATGTGTTTTATGCAATTTTTATGTATGGACACAAATAAGTTGCTAATTACAGTGTGTATTAAAACTACTCTATATATGCAATCACCTTATACTTTATAGTAACAGTACACATGTTGCATAGTATGCTTATGTTTTGCTTAATATTTTTTGGGACAGCTGTTACAAAAATCATATCTGGTGCATACCTGTTTAATAACGCAACATGCAGAATTGCTGTAACAATGTTTTTGTTATTCATTTGTAATTTCCATAGCATTATGGCTTGGTAGCTACATAAAAGTAAGTACAAAAGTCTGTAGGTGGTTACTTGCATACATAACTATTAATTGTACTAAAACCATTAGTTAATTTCATAGTATTAGACACTTTATATAAAGAAGGAAGCCTTTATTTGTCATATATTATATATATTATAGCACAACGAAATTCACAACACACAACAGTGGCAACAGTGGCAACAGTGGCTGGGACTTGAACCCTGGCTTCTTAATTAATATCTTTGAAGGCAGATAGCCACAGCAAGATTAAAAATAACGTTTCCATGTGGTTTTAATGTAATATATTTATGGGTTCTTAAAGTTGTTGTATCAGCCACAGCAATATAAGATGGGTTTTCCCAGACCGCCATGCATAGAGGCATGCACAGAATGATGTCTGAGACATCAGTTGTGTGTGTCAATGTCACCCTGCTAGCCAGCATATCAGTGTGACCTGATTAAGTGCTACTGTACACATACAAACACAAACACACTGGATCTGGATTCCCTACTGCTTTACTGATAGTGTGACCTGAATATGTTGCCTTTGGTCCTGCTCCAGAAGCCCTAAACACGTTGCTATGTGTATGATGCAGGAGATGGGCGCTATTCGTTACTGGGGCAGCCTCTGCAGTACAGCTTGTGTCCTCCAACCATCATGCACAACCATAGCCAATCCTCCTACAGCTCCCACCAGGTGAGCATGCATGCATTTACACGTTTAGTTTAGCCTATGCACTCACACTAGCAACTTATTGGCCCTCTCTCATATTCTCCTTCTCATCACTTGTCTTTCCTCTGTGAGAGCCATGTGAAATCACTGAACTTGTGTGTGCCTGTTCACAGAGCTCAGGAGTGATAAAGCATGGAGCCCGAGGAAAGAAACAGACACTGAAATCTGCCTCTACAGATCTAGGCACTACTGACGTGGGTATGGCCCACACACACACACTGTAAATGTGAATTCAGAGCTAAACCTACAGGCTGGGCAATATGGCCAAAATTTCAGATAATATATAACAATAATAATGTTTTTCATATATTTGATATTTCTTTTTTTTTTTTTTCATTATTACTTTGACATTGGTCATATCTCATAACTTCAATCTGTGCTGAAAATGAAGATCACTTCTTGCAGTAGCCTGTCTAGGGTGCAGCCATAGCATTTGTCTATACCTCTGCCTGTCATTGAATAAATTTTGTCTATATTTTAGAGCCAGAGTGATTGATTTTATGTTGCTGAGTGACATGATGCTGTGTTCCACCTGTGATGCACTTCCACACAGGTGGAAATGCAGCAGTTTAATAAAAGTTTTTAAAAAATGTCCACTGGATTATCACTGGCAAGCTGTTTTGCTACTCGATGCATGCCTTCAAAGTGTCAACCCATTTCTTTGTGCAGTGGTGAGTCGTGTGCTGGAGGTTACAGACCTGCCTGAGGGCATCTCTCGCCCAGAGGCTGAGAAGCTCTTCAACCAGCTCTCGATGTGCGGGGCCAAGATCCAGTGGCTGAAGGAGCCGCAGGCATCCAGGGGAACTGGAGTGGGCGGGGCAGTAGGAAAGAGCGACAACCACGACCCAGCACACCTCTACACCGTGGTGGCAGTGTTCCCCAACACCATGGCTGCACAGAGCGCTTCCTTTAAGCTCAACAACAGCGGAGGGGGTCTGTTCAAACTGCGCACTGCCAAAAAGAACTATGATCTGCGCGTACTAGAGAGAGCTAGCTCACAGTGAGGAAAGAGAGAGAGAGAGAGAGAGAGAGGAGTGGGGTGAAAGAACGGAGAGAAGAAAGATCATACTGATTTTCTGAGTCTTTTTTTGTATCATTACGCAAAGAGGACATAAGACACGTAAGCATGTGTACCTCTGGTTGTACCTTTGTATATATAATTCCTTATGTACACACAGACGCGCACACACTTACACACACGGCCATGCACTGGACAGAGGGTGTTGGACAGGCTCCTCCTCATCTTTTTCTGTCTCTCTTTTCATCCTGTCATGTTCTTCTCTCCCTCTCTCTGGCTCATATTTCCTCTATCACATTCTTTTTCTGATGCCTCTCTCTCTCTCTCTCTCTCTCTCTCTCTCTCTCTCTCTCTGCACTTTCAAGACGGCTTTCTCTTTCTTTCTCTCTCTTGCTTTCTGTTTGCCTTAATGCTGTTGTGGACTTCTGTATTGCGCTGTTCTTTCTCATATTCTCTCTCTCTCTCTCTCTCTCTCTCTCTCTCTCTCTCTCTCTCTCTCTCACACAGATGAAATATTGAAATATTGTTCCTCTTTTGTTCAATATATTTATATAAGTGATGTAAGGATTATAAGAAATCTATATATTCAGTGATTCCCCCCCCCCCCCCCCCCCCCCCCCCCCCCCCCCCCCCCCCCCCCCGGTAGATAAGTTAAAGTTCCTTTACAACCTGTCCCCTATCCATGTCTTTCCTCCCTTTTCCTCAGTTCCCCCTCCACACTCCCTCGTCGCTTCCTCCTTCATCGTTGTGTTTTGCATATTTTTTTGTGACAGCTGTGCAGAAAGTTATCTGAGGTATTTAAGTGCACAAAGATTGCAAATGTCTTCTGTAAATTCCATTTATTCTGTTCTTTTTTTGTTTGTTTGTTTTTAAAAATATAAAAGAATACCAAAAAAAGAAATCCCTTTCTGTGTGTTTTTGAATGAAGAGAAGTAGAGAAAGAGCAGTGAGAGATGCAAATGTATAATGAATAATAAACATTGGACATATTACTGATGATTGTTATTTGAAATACTGAGAAATCAGTTATTTAAAAAAAAAAAAAAAAAAAAAAAAGAAGCTATTGAAAACCTCAAATTAAAGAATTAAATTGAGTACATGAATCAGATTCTTCAGAAGATGCTCCGACAATAGTGTAATTCAAACCACAGGTTTATATTAATGCACTTGTTCTAATGCATTATTTTTTCTATAGTAACAGCTCATTCAAAGGAACTTGTATGGCAGACACTCCTCCTAATCTAACAATAATAATAGACAGATAAAGAATGTGTACAGTCATTGATATAGTGTGGATTTCTGTAAGGAGACTCCAGTGTCAGGGTCTCAAAGTAAGAGAAAAAGATTGAGAGAAACAGAAGGAATATCTGTATAGCTGCTATCAGTTGATAAAAGAAACTAACAATAGTAAAGGTAAATATAAACAGTTTAAATATAAGATTTGTTTTTAAATTAAAACATTGTGATCATAGGCAGATTGTTATGATATAAGAGGAATACAACAGCTTCCAACACTCAGTTTACATGAACTTAAATAATGTTAAGTGCGTTATCATCTGCCAAGTCCTATTCAGAAGGGACTATCAGTTAGAAGATTTGAAAGAATTGTCCATTTGGCTTGTGCATTTCTTTCAGTGGGGTGTAAACTCCTGATGGGTGCAGCTGTTTCAAATACTGTTTGTGGTCCACTCATAATGACTCACACACTTCCAAGGGGACTGGTGCATTACTCCCAGAATTTCCCACCTGTTGGGAGTGGGTGAGGGGTTTGGGTTCAGCTCTGAAGACTGCTCACTTTCCTAAACCCCAGCTAGTGTTCAACCAAACCTGTGCATATTGACTAAGGTAAGATTTCATGTTTTTAAATTGGTTTTTCATTGGTAGACCATGTTTTTACTTGTAAGTGATTGGAAGAGCTACAGCCAGTTTTTGTACCTCCATTTTAGGTGACGGTGATGTGTGCATTTGCTTGAGTTTTAAACACCAACTGTTTAAAGTAAATATGTTTTGACTAATTAATGTAATATTCATTCAGGATCTCACTTTATTAATGATGGATCACAAAGATAATAATGAACAATAATCCTCAAAATGAAAAATTCTGTTTCATATATATGACAACACTTATGATCTCCACTACACTACTTCAACCTACCACCACTACATTAATTGGCTCATCTATTAACTAATATATCTATACTTGGAATATTATACAGTGGTGCTTGAAAGTTTGTGAACTTTTTAGAATTTTCTATATTTCTGCATAAATATGACCTAAAACATCAGATTTTCACACAAGTCCTAAAAGTAGACAAAGAGAACCCAATTAAACATATGATACAAAAATATACATTGTCATTTACTTATCCAAGGAAAGTGAGGAAAATTATCCAATATTACATATCTGTGAGTGGCAAAAGTATGTGAACTTTTGCTTTCAGTATCTGGTGTGACCCCCTTGTGCAGCAATAACTGCAACTAAACATTTCCAGTAACTGTTGATCAGTCCTGCACATCAGCTTGGAGGAATTTTGGCCCATTCCTCAGTACAGAACAGTTTCAACTCTGGGATGTTGGTGGGTTTCCTCACATGAACTATTTGCTTCAGGTCCTTCCACAGCATTTCTATTGGATTAAGGTCAGGACTTTGACTTGGCCATTCCAAAACATTAACTTTATCCTTCTTCAACCATTCTTCGTAGAATGACTTGTGTGCTTAGGGTCATTGTCTTGCTGCATGACCCACTTTCTCTTGAGATGCAGATAACATACAGATGCCTTGATATTTTCCTTTAGAATTCGCTGGTATAATTCAGAATTCATTGTTCCATCAATGATGGCAAGTTGTCCTGGCCCAGATGCAGCAAAACAAGCCAAAATACAATACTACCACCACCATTTTTCACAGATGGGATAAGATTCTTATGCTGGAATGCAGTGTTTTCCTTTCTCCAAACACAATACTTCTCATTTAAACCAAAAATTCTATTTTGGTCTCCTCCGTCCACCAACATTTTTTTCAATAGCCTTCTGGCTTGTCCACACGATCTTTAGCAAACTGCATGAGGGCAGCAATATTCTTTTTGGAGTGCAGTGGATTTCTCCTTGCAACCCTGCCATGCACACCACTGTTGTTCAGTGTTCGCCTGATGCTGGACTCATGAACATTAACATTATCCAAGTGAGAGAGGCCTAGAAGTTACCCTGGGTTCCTTTGTGACCTTGTGGACTAGTATACATCTTGCTCTTGGAGTGATCTTTGTTGGTCCCCACTCCTGGGGAGGGTGACGGTGGTCTTGAATTTCCTCCATTTGTACACAATCTGTCTGACTGTGCATTGTTAGAGTTCAAACTCTTTAGAGATGGTTTTATACCCTTTTCCAGCCTGATGAGCTTCAACAACTCTTTTTCTGAGGTCCTCAGAAATCTCCTTTGTACATGCCATGATACACTTCCACAAACGTGTTGTGAAGATCAGACTTTGATAGATGCTAATCCTAGAGATTCACATACTTTTGCCACTTACAGATATGTAATATTGGATCATTTTCTTCGATAAATAAATGACCAAGTATAAAATTTGTCTCATTTGTTTAACTGGGTTCTGTTTGTGTACTTTTATGACAATCTGATGTTTTCAGTCATATTTATGCAAATATATAGAAAATTCTAAAGGGTTCACAAACTTTCAGGCACCACTGTATAAGGGAAGGCTTTTATGTTTTGCTTGATAGTTAAATATGCTTTTCATTCAGAATTATGATGTAAAAAGAATTAAAGATGCCTTGAATTAAGGTAAGGAGTAAGATGCCTTGATACGTTTAATGTTACAGCGCCCCCTGTTGATTGTACAGAAGTTTTGCAGCTGATCTGCTTTCAGTCATGCCCCACTTTGACCAGTAAGTGTCCAACATATGACTCATCTTGTTCCTTTCATATCTAGAGCAATATTCCACTGTTTTTCAAACTAATCTCTATCCAGTGCATCTGTAGACTATGGACAATTATCCAGTAATAGAATTTTTACACACACACACACACACACACACAGTGCTGGTGCGCTGATTTGAGTTCATGTGACCATCTTGTTAAAGCTAGGTCTTTATCAAAGATCATGCAACAATAGTAAACTTCACCAAACACACTATGGTATACTTTTACATAAGTCACTGCACCTCAACCTTTTGCTGTCCACAGATTGGATGACAAGGACTCCCTGGACCTCCATGACAATCCTCCTCTTCCTGACAACATAGTGAAGGAGGATAACAACACAGTAGGTTTAGTTCTCAGCCACGATGGCTGGTTATACTTCTATGATCTGCAGCATGGGCTTATTTAAATCATTGTGGGGGAAAAAGGTATTTGCTCCTTTTTCCTAGATAGCTTGATATCCCTGTATCAGCAGTTGGTTGTGTCTGTCTTTTCTTTGAAATATATTTAGGAGCAAAATCAAACTCCATTCCTGTAATCTCTGCTTACTGTAGATTGATATATGTCTCTGTCAAAGTTATTTCTATATTCCCATGTGTGGGAGCTCTGCTGTGAATGAAAGGCCAAGTCAGACATTGGACAGCATACTCAGGAGGTAAAAACAGATCACAGGCAGCAACAGAGCTTTCTCAAATTGGAGGGTCTCAATGGATTTTGGAGATTCTTTGCATGTTAGTCATCAGAGTGACTGGCCAAATCTCTGAAACATTTCAGGTTTATTTTGATATATATACTATATACAGTGAGGGAAAAAAATTAGTTGATCCCCTGCTGATTTTGTACATTTGTCAGGGATGTCAGGGACAAGATTGTAGACCTACACTAGGCTGGAATGGGCTACAAGACCATCGCCAAGCAGCTTGGTGAGAAGGTGACAACAGTTTGTGCGATTATTCACAAATGGAAGAAACACAAAATAACTGTCAGTCTCCCTCGGTCTGGGGCTCCATACAAGATCTCACCTCATGGAGTTTCAATGATCATGAGATGGTGAGGAGTCAGCCCAGAACTACACGGAAGGATCTTGTTAATGATCTCAAGGCAGCTGGGACCATAGTCACCAAGAAAACAATTGGTAACACACTACGCTGTGAAGGACTGAAATCCTGCAGTGCCCGCAAGGTCCCCCTGCTCAAGAAAGCACATGTACAGGCCCATCTGAAGTTTGCCGATGAACATCTGAATGATTCAGAGGAGAACTGGGTGAAAGTGTTGTGGTCAGATGAGACCAAAATCGAGCTCTTTGGCATCAAGTCAACTCGCCGTGTTTGGAGGAATGCTGCCTATGACCCCAAGAACACCATCCCCACTGACAAACATGGAGTTGGAAACACTATGCTTTGGGGGTGTTTTTCTGCTAAGGGGACAAGACAACTGCACCGCATCAAAGGGATGATGGACGGGGCCATGTGCCGTCAAATCTTGGGTGAGAACCTCCTTCCCTCTGCCAGAGCATTGAAAATGGGTCGTGGATGGGTATTCCAGCATGACAATGACCCAAAACACACAGCCAAGGCAACAAAGGAGTGGCTCAAGAAGAAGCACATTAAGGTCCTGGAATGGCCTAGCCAGTCTCCAGACCTTAATTCCATACACAATCTGTGGAGGGAGCTGAAGGTTCAAGTTGCCAAACGTCAGCCTTGAGACCTTAATGACTTTGAGAGGATCTGCAAAGAGGAATGGGACAAAATCCCTCCTGAGATGTGTGCAAACCTGGTGGCCAACTACAAGAAACGTCTGATTTCTGTGATTGCCAATAAGGGTTTTGCCACCAAGTACTAAGCTGAAGGGGTCAAATACTTATTTCATTCATTAAAATGCAAATCATTTATAACTTTTTTGGAATGCGTTTTTCTGGATTTTTTTTGGTGTTATTCTGTCTTTCACTGTTAAAATACACCTACCATTAAAATTGACTGATCATTTCTTTGTCAGTACAAAATCAGCAGGGGATCAAATAATTTTTTTCCTCACTGTATATCTGGAGTTCTCAACTTTTTGTAGCCAGAGACCCCTTTAACAGTATAATACAATGCATGGACCTCCTCAGAACAATGTTATTCCATGAACATTATTTAAATGTGTTGAATAAAATTTTTTCTATCTATTAGAGAGATAGAGCTTTCTTTTATTCCTGAACATTCCACGGACACAACACATTAGGTCGAAGTTGACATTATTTACAGGCTACTTGTTTTTGCATTATTGAGGGTTAGATTAAACCCATTTAATTAAAATGACCAGTCTAACATGCAAATAAATATAAGATCTCAATGATACATACACTGCCTGGCCAAAAAAAAGTCGCGCACTAGTTTCACCACCTTTAGCTTTGATTACAGCGCACATTCATCGTGACATTGTTTCGACAAACTTGTGCAATGTGACATTTATTTCCATCCAGAGTTGCATTTATTTTTGCCGAGATCTTTTATTGAGGTCGGGAGAGTCGAACCACTCCGTAAAGTCTTCTCCATCACATCCCAAAGACTTTCAATGGGGTTAAGGTCAGGACTCTGTGGTGGCCAATTCATGTGTGAAAATGATTCCTCATGCTCCCTGAACCACTCTTTCACAATTTGAGCCCGATGAATCTTGGCATTGTCATTCTGGAATATGCCTGTGCTGTCAGGGAAGAAAAAAATTCAGTACATTCAGGTACTCCGCTGACTTCATTTTATTGCCGCATAATGTTGCTGAGCCTAGACCTGACCAACTGAAGCAACCCCAGATCATAACACTTCCTCCAGAGGCTTGTATAGTAGGCACTATGCACTATGATGGGTGCATTGCTTCATGCACTTCCCGTCTTACCCTGATGCACCCATCACTTTGGTATAGGGCAGTGGTAGCTCAGTGGTTAAGACGTTGCTTAGTGGTTAAGACGTTGGGCTACTGATTGGAAGGTCGTGAGTTCAATTCCCAGCACCGCCAAGCTGCCACTGTTGGGCCCTTGAGCAAGGCCCTTAACCCTCAATTGCTCAGATGTAATGTAAATGAAATAAATGTAAGTAGCTCTGGATAATGGCGTCTGCCAAATGCCATTAATGTAAATCTGGACTCAGCAGACCACATGCCCGTTTTCCACTGCTCCACAGTCCAATCTTTATGCTCCCTAGCAAATTTAATTAGTTTTTATTTGATTAGCCTCACACTGATTAAAGCCACACAGCTGTTTAGTCCCGATCCTGTTAAGTTCTCATAGCATTGTGCATGTGGAAATGCTCTTACTTTCACTATTAAACATAACCATGAGCTCTAATGTTGAGTTTTTATGATGTGACTTCACCAAGTGTTTAATATCTCCGATCACCATCATTCAAGCTCATTTTTTCCCGTCGCATTTCTTCCTCAAAGTTGACAGATCACCACTGTCCTTCCAGGTTTTAATAATGTGTTGGACAATTCTTAACCCAATTCCAGGGATTTCAGCAATCTCCTTAGTTGTTTTCTTTGCTTGATGCAGGCCAATAATTTGCCCCTTCTGAAAGCTCTTAAGTATTTGCTTATTTAAAGCCAAACAGTGACCCTTTTTTTTGGCCAGGCAGTGTATAAATTCACACTACAAGTGGTACTACAGAGTGTCCCAAAAGCCTCCATACATGGGGGACAATGTATGCCGGCACCACATCAGATGTGCCTTTGTCGGTGGAGGATCCTGGACATCCATTTCTCGGTTGGTTCGCAACACTTCCAGTTCTTGACATGATTCCTGTTAACAACCTTGTGACAGCTTTCGGATCCAGCCATGAGAATGATTTCAATGCATTCTTCTTTTGTCAGTGGCATTCTTAAAGGCTATCTGAAAAAATATACAGTACTGTGCAAAAGTTTTAGGCACCCTATATTTTTTTTTTAGTACAAACTTTATAGATTTTTTATTTTATGACTTCTACATTATCAAGTCAGTACAAAAAAACATTTTAGACTCCCAAACATTAGTTTTCTAGCACAAAATTAAATGTTACAGAAAAATGTTTTCTGTCATTTTCTGTCATGTCATTAAAGAAGGCAGCAGACCAAGACATAAGAGACCACTTTTCAGACAAAAAACACAATGAAGGCTGTTGGGTTTTGTTGCAAAAATAAGAAGAAAGTGAGAAAGTCAAAGTCTCCAGAAGAACTGTGGCTGGTTCTGCAAGATGCTCAATAAATCTTACCAGCTCATTTCCTTATAAAACTGCACAAACTGTACCAGAGACTACTATTTTTATTTTAATTTTTTTTTGACACACCAAATACTGTTTACTGCTCTTTATAGTATTTTATTTAATGTAGAAAGATTTAATTTAATTATTTTGAAGGCATCTTTGCTATACAGCATTTCTTTGCATGTGCCTAAGACTTTTGCACAGTACTGTATATAATATAAACTAAATATGAAACATTTTGGAAGACATTTTGCTAATAATTTCCCCTATGTATTGAGTCTTTTGGGACAACCTGTAGAGGTCTGCATGTCTACTTTGAATGAGTCTACAATGTTCACACCATGATGATTTTTTTTTTTCTCTTCTGTTATTTCTTCTTCTCCTATAAGACAGCAAAGCAGATTGTGTCCAATAATAGAGAAATTGGTGTTAACACAGTCTTGTAATGGTGCATGTGTGGCAGTGGGTTTTCATCACAGTACAGTACAAAGAGATGTCACACCTCTGTGTGATTTTTTCTCTCAGGTCTATTTTATCTACGATGAAGAGGTAGAGGAAGAACAGAAAGAGAAGCCTCCCCCTCCTGAACCAGTTAAACCCACCAATGATAAACCACACAAGTTTAAAGATCACTATTGCAAGAAGCTCAAATTTTGTGATGTGTGCGCACACATGATTGTTCGTAAGTGTGCTGGCTATGAACCAACATGATATTGCTGTATTGTTTCGGCTCAGAGATGTTTACTCGCCATTTTCTGTTTGCAGTTAACAATAAATTTGCACTGAGGTGTAAAAACTGCAAGACCAATATTCATCATCAGTGTCAGAGCTACGTCGAGTTCCAGCAGTGCTTTGGGAAAATTGTGAGTAGTAATAATATGCTTGTTTCATATACAGTAAATTTAATAATAAATTATCTTTTTCTCTATGCCTCTTCTTTCTCTCTCTCTCTCTGTCTCTGTCTCTCAGCCTCCAGGTTTTAGACGGGCCTACAGCTCTCCTCTTTACAGTAGTCAGCAGAATGCCACGGTTAAAGAGCTGCTTCCATTCTGTAAGTAGTTTACCTTCTGAAGTCTCAAACAATCTTCATTTCATGCCACAAAAGCCAGTCTGGATGTCATATAGATGAAAACTGGCAATGGGGTTGTTTTTTTTTGTCCCCCCCCACAGCACAGTCTAACCGCACTGACCCAGTCTTTGAGACGCTGCGTATCGGGGTTATAATGGCCAATAAGGAAAGGAAGAAAAGATCAGAAGATCAGAAGAAAAATGTAAGGTGTCCAATAAAGTGAGAGACCGAGAAGCAGTGTTTGTAATTCATACGCAACACTACACTATATACTGGGGAACTTTTCTACTGTCCTAGATGATGATGATTGAAGAAGAGGAATCCCAACCTAAAGCCGAGGAAGGGGAAGGAGAGAACTGTGAGTGATGATTACAGATAGTAATTTGATATAAATGCAAACAATGTTTAAATAAAAAAAGTTTAAGTGTGTAGGTAAGTAAGTGCAGGTACATGTGTGTGTAAGTAAGTGTAACAACACCCACAACTCTGCCCAGGGAGCCAAGAGATGGAAAAGAAGGAGAAAACCACGGATGATAAGGTCAGAGACTGCAGCCCAGAGTTCATTATGATGACGACAACTATCTGGAATGTTCTGTATTATACAACTGCTTTGGGCCAGCTTTATATTGCCTGGGATGATGACATTTGTGGATTTAGGATCCCAAATGTGGAAATAATTTCAGGTTCCTCTGTATTACGGTGTGTTACAGATGAAGAAGCCTCAGCTGGGTAAACTTGGAGTCTTCTCTCAGTCACACTACTACTTGGCCCTGTATTGTTTTAAAGCCATTGAGAAAGATGACTTGGACCTGCAGTAAGTGAAAATGCAGACCAGCCTAGCACCTAATGCACAATATCAATCCTGTTTTAATGTTTTCTAGCTTATACCCCATCCCATCTCACCCCGCCCATATTTAATATTGTCATTGAGTCTGCTGTGTGTGTGTGTGTTTATGTCTGTCTTTGCTCAGTAGCCATGTTTATCCTTGATTACCTATGTGTATACAGTATCTCACAAAAGTGAGTACACCCCTCACATTTTTGTAAATATTTTATATTTTCTCATGGGACAACTCTGAAGAAATGACACTTTGCTACAATGTAAAGTACTGAGTGTACAGCTTGTATAACAGTGTAAATTTGCTGTCCCCTCAAAATAACTCAACACACAGCCATTAATGTCTAAACCGCAGGCAACAAAAGTGAGTACACCCCTAAGTGAAAATGTCCAAATTGGGCCCAAAGTGTCAATATTTTGTGTAGCCACCATTATTTTCCAGCACTGCCTTAACCCTGTTTGGCATGGAGTTCACCAGAGCTTCACAGGTTGCCACTGGAGTACTCTTCCACTCCTCCATGACGACATCACAGAGCTGGTGGATGTTAGAGACCTTGCGCTTCTGTTTGAGGATGCCCCACAGATGCTCAATAGGGTTTAGGTCTGGAGACATGCTTGGCCAGTCCATCACCTTTACCCTCAGATTCTTTAGCAAGGCAGTTGTCGTCTTGGAGGTGTGTTTGGGGTTGTTATCATGTTGGAATACTGCTCTGCGGCCCAGTTTCCGAAGGGAGGGGATCATGCTCTGCTTCAGTATGTCACAGTACATGTTGGCATTAGCTCCCCAGTGCCGGCAGCACTCATGCAGACCCAGACCATGACACTCCCACCACCATGCTTGACTGTAGGCAAGACACACTTGTCTTTGTACTCCTCACCTGGTTGCCGCCACACACACTTGACACCATCTGAACCAAATAAGTTTATCTTGGTCTCATCAGACCACTGGGCATGGTTCCAGTAATCCATGTCCTTAGTCTGCTTGTCTTCAGCAAACTGTTTGTGCGCTTTCTTGTGCATCATCTTTAGAAGAGGCTTCCTTCTGGGACAACAGCCATGCAGACCAATTTGATGCAGTGTGCGGCGTATGGTCTGAGCACTGACAGGCTGACCTCCCACCCCTTCAACCTCTGCAGCAATGCTGGCAGCACTCATACGTCTATTCTGCAAGCCAACCTCTGGATATAATGCTGAGCATGTGCACTCAACTTCTTTGGTCGACCATGGCGAGGCCTGTTCTGAATGGAACCTGTCCTGTTAAACCGCTGTATGGTCTTGGCCACTGTGCTGCAGCTCAGTTTCAGGGTGTTGGCAATGTGTTTAAACATTTTCACTTAGGGGTGTACTCACTTTTGTTGCCAGCGGTTTAGACATTAATGACTGTGTGTTGAGTTATTTTGAGGGGACAGCAAATTTACACTGTTATACAAGCTGTAAACTCACTACTTTACATTGTAGCAAAGTGTCATTTCCTCAGTGTTGTCCCATGAAAATATATAATAAAATATTTACAAAAATGTGAGGGGTGTACTCACTTTTGTGAGATACTGTATGTTTCTGTGTGTGTGTTTCAGTCCTGGGGATCATGTTACAGTGATAGATGATTCCAATGAAGAGTGGTGGAGAGTAAGTATTTAATTATTGAATGTTAAACATTATACCATGGCCCTGTTGAATTCTCGATTCTGATTGCTCAGATGTTGATACATTTTCTGTAACAGCACCTCTGACAGTAGTTACAGCAAATCACAGGTTTATATTAATGTGCTCATTCTGATGTTATTGTTTCTGTAGTGCTTGACTTTTTTAAATCAGCTTATGTGAAGCCACATAAGTCCCTGTGACACATTTTGAAATTCACCTGTTTTTTCTGACTTTTTCTGAAAGATGCGAATTCTCTCGTTTGCTCAATGAGAATAGGTAATACACGATATACACAATATTAGGCAGATGGTTTTAATGTTATGGGTGATCAGTGTAGATTAATGTTCTACATTTAAAACTCAAGCCTTTAGGGCAAAGTAATGCAGTAGTCCTGTTTTGGAATCCAATGCCTATCTAAGATCTACTATTATGATTAGGAGTGTAACAATACATTGTGACAAAAATTTGATGATGTGCATAGTGGGAATGTGTGATTCACATAGTGTACATCAGCATTCTATGAATTATGCATCTAATGCACTGTTTGAACACCAGAGGTCCCAGTCTGCACACCTCATAAAATATATAGAAAGCACGCTGACTGATAGCTTCAGATTGCAACGGCTGACATGCATTATAGTTTACACAATTACATGACCATGTTATAACACTCAAAAAGAGCTCTTTAGTAGCTTTCAAACAAAACCACCCCCATGCTGCTACGATCTACAATGCTCAAGAAAGAAGCAGCTGAGCCGAGGCATTTTAGCCGACTTTGGAGCTCTATATCTGGTTAAAATGGTGCCTCAGGCATTACTACAGATCCCATTATGTTCCAAACAATCATTTCCATCAAATTTTTGGGAGAATTTATAAACAGCATGGTGGTATGTCTGCTGCAGGGTAGAATTGGAGAAAAATCTGGATTCTTCCCGGCAAACTACATCATCCGTGTGCGCACAGGGGAGTGTGTGTACAAGGTGACACGGTCCTTTGTGGGGAATCGCGTGATGGGCCAAATCACACTGAAAAAAGACCAGGTTGGAATACTCTCACACATACAATACGAAAAGTGTACACCCAAATTACTAATGAGTTATGTAATGTTTTCTAAGAAATGCTCAGCTATATCTGCAGCATTACAGCCTTACATTTTCTCTGCTGTGAATTTCGCTAATTAAATATACGAATTTGCAAAGCACACCAACTAGCCCTATCTGGAATGGTCAGCGACCCAGTTGGTTTTTGTCTGCATGTGTTTCATTGTTAATGCTGAAACCATTGTACCTTGTGCAGATTGTGGTGAAGAAGGGAGAGGAGGTCAATGGCTATCTGAAGGTCAGCACTGGGCGCAAGCTTGGCTTTTTCCCTGCAGACATTCTTCAGGAGATCTGACTGTGTATGTGTGTATTTGCGTGCATGTGAGAGAGGCAGTGTACCTGTATCTGCTTCTCTCAATGACTAGCATAATTATCTTCAGTGACAGGCTGCATGTTTGCTTACTTTGGGATGTGGCTAACATGGGTTTAAAGGCAATAAAGAACTGATTAAGCTTCATTTGATCAGTTTTCATACAATTAGTCACTTTATTTAAAAATCATAAACAGATAAACACAGTAAAGTGTGTGTGTGTGTGTGTGTGTGTGTGTGTGTGTGTGTGTGTGTAGAGGGGACAGGTAAATGCAGTGGTCAGTGTAAAAGATGGTGGTTTTGTCAAAATTGTCTTATTACAGTACTTGAAGACATTTTCACAATACACTATGAGGTGCAGTGGGTAGCAATTTTGCCTCACAGCTCCATGGTCCCTGATATGATCCTGATCTTGGTTTACTTTCTGTGAGCATTTTCTTCCTCTCATTGTCCAAAACATGCAAGGTGGTTTGGTTATGTTAAATTGCCCCTAGTTGTGAATGAATGAATGTGTGCGTGCTGAGCTGAGATGGACTGGAATCCTATTCTGGTTTATTCAGGCATTGTGCCCAATGTTCATGGGATAGACTCTGGTTCCAACATGACCCCGACCATGATAAAGCAGTTACTGAAGATGAATGAATGATGACAGTGTGCATCACACTATTTATACTTGCTAATACAGTGTCAGCAAAACAATAGTGCCACGGTTAAAAAAAAAAAAAAAAGAAATCTTTCATCTTCTATGGTCACTAAGTTTTATTTAATGTGTTTAGATGTAAAATTTTTGGATTAAGATGTTATAATCCCTCTTTGGTAGAAAACTGCTACTGCATTTACATTTATCTCATTTGGCTGATGCTTTTATCCAAAGTAACTTACAACTGATGGTTAAGAGCATTGCTCAACAGTGGCATCTTGGTGATGCTGGGATTTGAACTCAAGACCTTCCACTCATTAACCGAGTGCCATTCAGCCACTAGAGTATCAGTGAGGTCTAGCACTGTTGTTGGGTGAGAAGGCCTGTGGCACATCGGTGTTCCAGTTCATCCCAGTGGTGTTCAGTGGGGTTGAGGTCAGGGCTCTGTACAGACAATTTGAGTTATTCTACTCCAACCTTGGCAAATTATGTCTTCATGCACTTCGCTTTGTGCACAGTGGCATTGTCATGCTGGAACAGGTTTGTGCACCTTAGTTCCACTGAAAGGAAATTGTAATGCTACAGCATATAAAGACATTCTATACAATTCTGAGCTTCCAAATTTGTGGCAACAGTGTAGGGAGACCCACATGGGTGTGATGGTCAGGTGTCCACAAACCTTTGGCCATATAGTGTATATAGTGTATAATCAGTTATGTAATAACTTTCTTAACTTTTTTCAGTTCTAAAATCGACAATGTCTGCAAATACATCTCTAGCTCTCTTGTGCCACCTGCTTTTATCAGTCTGTCCACCTAGCTTTTCACGTACTTCTTTTACTAAATTTTCTTTACTAGATCCTGAGTCACTCTGTAGGCAGGTATCATGTATGTAAGCCGCCACTTGCATTCTTGATCCTCTGCCTTCAAGTTTATTTAAATCTTGTTTTCAGTCCTTGTGTCTGGCTGTCCTCAGCATAATAAATGACTCCTTGTCAATGGGTGTTGTGCCAGCAGCATTAAAAACTACTGCTGTAACGCCAGTCCTAAAGAAGCAAAACATCTTAATAATTTGAATAATTTTTGTCCTATTTCTAATCTCACATTTTTGGCTAAAATTTTAGAGTGTGTCGTCGTTTTCACAACTGCAAAATCATCTTTCAGTTAATGATCTTTTTGAGCCCCTCCAATCTGGTTTTCAAAAACTTCATAGTATTAAGACTAAGTCACTAACGACATTTTATTAGCTTCTGATTCTTATTCTTCTTCACCTAAGCTCAGCCTTCGACATTGTTGACCACACATTATTACTCAACTGACCTGAAACCGTCTTTTGTGTCTCGGAGACTGCCCTTGATTGGTTTAGATCGTACTTTATTGATTGCAGTCAGTTCGAATTTATGGGTGGACACAGGTCTAAGATTGGGCCTGTTCACCCTGGTGTCCCCCAGGGCTCGGTGCTTTCCAGAATTCAGTTGCTGCAACATCCAGTGGGTTTTTGCAGGCTGTCTGACATATCTTACTTTAATGTCTCATAAATCCATTTTTGTGAAAAAAAAAAAAAAAAACGGACACATTCTGTACTTCAATGAGTTAGTAGTTTCATAGTACCATTGGAGTCAGTGAATGTTTTAAATGTAGTGACGAAAATGTCTGCCTCTAAAATGTCTCAGAAAAGTGAATTGTGACATAACATCAACATTAGCAATATATTTTCATATCACCCAACCATAAAAAGCAGTTTACCTCTCCCACTGTGTATCACTACACCCCCCTCTCTCTCTTTCCCTTTCTTTTCTGTTTCAACCTCCCTCTTTTCTCCATCATGATTTCCATCATCACTCTATCTTTTCTGTTTTCTTTCTCTCTCTCTTTTTTTATCCCAAAATTTTGTCAAGTTTTAACCAGTCTGAAATGTGCCTGTGAGTCATAATTGTATGTAAAAATCCTGTGCACGTGTGCATGCAGATACATAACCACACAGCTCATCTTCCTGTCAGTAGCAGGACATGAACTATTAAGATTCAGAAGTCGCATGATTGGCTGACAGCAGCCCTCTTCAGATACGGGTCACATCCTGTTGATGGCTGGCTTCGTGCTGTTCGGCAGAGGACATGCCAGGGTGACCTCAGAGCTGCTATGTCATAGTTGGCTTATGACCTCTGTCTGCCAAGGTAGACAGACGTTAAGGGGCAAAGTGAAGATAAATCAAGAAGAATGAAGAGCGAGAAGTAAACAACTCAAAATCACTACATTATTATTATTATTATTATTATTATTATTATTATTATTATTATTATTATTAGTAGTAGTAGTAGTAGTAGTATTGTTTTTATTGTTATTATTTTTAGTTCAGAAAGAGCTAAAATATATACATATTTCTTAATTAATATTTTTTCTAATTTCCTTACATGCAGGTGCACATACACTCACCAGCCACTTTACTAGGAATACAATACTAATACTGGGAAGGACCCCCCTTTGTTCTCAAAACAGCCTCAAATGAAAACAATCCTTTGAGGTTTTGAGATTGTGGTTCATGTTGACATGATTGCATCACATAATTTCTGCATTCATGCTGCCAATCTCTCCCATTTTACCACATCCCAGTGGTACTCTATTGGATTGAGATGTGGTGATTGGGAAGGCCACTGAAATACACTTGTCATGTTCATGGAACCAGTTTAAGATGACTTGTGCTCTGAGACATGCTGTTATCTTGCTGCCATGATAGCCATAATAGCCATTTTAAGATGTGTAAGTTGTGGGTATGAAGGGATGCACATACAGCAAAACACAGCAGCAATACTCAGATAGGCTGTGACATTCACATGATGCTCTATTGGTATTAAGGGGCCCAAAGTGTGCAGAGAGAACATTCCTCATACCATTACACCACCTCCACCAGCCTGAGCTCTCAAAAAAGGGCAGGTTGGGTCCATGGATTCATGCTGTTGATGCCAAATTCTGACCCTATCGTCGCATTTCATAGCAGATTTATCAGACCAGATGATGCTTTTACAAACTTGAATGGTCCAGTTTTGGTGAGCCTATGCACACTGTAGCCTCAGATTCCTTTTCTTTGCTGAGTTGGAACCTGATGTAATTTTCTGCTGTTGTAGCCCATCCACCTCAAGGTTCAATGTGTTGTTTGTTTTGAGCTGCTTTTCTGCTCACCCTGGTTGTAAAGAGTGATTATTTGGGTTACAGTAGCCTCCCTGTCAGCTTGAACCAGTTCAGCCATTCTCCTCTGATCTCTCTCATAAACAAGGTGTTTCAGCCCACAGAACTGTGGCTCACTGGATGTTTTTTTGTTTTTTTTTTCACACCACTCTGTGAAAACTCTGTAAATGGAAACACTCAAACCAGCCTGTCTGACACCAACAACCATGCCATGGACAGTCACTGAGATCCTTTTTTTTTTTTTTTTTTTTTTTTACACTAGATGACGCTGTTGTCTCTTGTTCTCCACTGCGCTCCTCTGTCCATTTACCTATCCAAACCCCTCTTTCTGTTGTACAGAATCTCTTTCTCTCTCTCTCTCTCTCTCTCTCTCTCTCACACGCGCTTTTGTTTATACTCTAACCATAACATCTTTCACCTTCCTTCTTTCATTTCCAGAGCAAATCTATAACCTGTTTGTTCAGCTCTTGTGAAACGTCGCTCCTGCAGGTTTCAGGTGAACAGAGCAAACAGATGCTTCTCAATCCTTCCATCTGACTCCAGTCATGTGTATTTCTAAGCCTTGAACCCACACTTGAACAAAACAGACTTTGAAGTTGTTGAGACTGCTGAGGTAACTGAATGTAAAGGCAAGGTTAGTATGTTAAAATTAGGCTACACTATAAGACAATTATTAATTGTTGGCTCACCTGATTTATCAAGACTGACTTGTGAGCTTGGGAATCTTGTGTGATCTGTTTGTGGTGGGAAAAAAACAACCCAACACTTTTTTTTGTTTATACACGAAGGGAAATACACATCATGCTCCATTTCTCATGAGCTGAGATAATTACAGTGAGAAGATGAGGTGCCTAAAAGGATGTTCAATAATTAGCAGGCAAGTATGTTAAAAGAAAGATATAAATGGAAACAGCTTAATAAATCACACAGTGGATGGTGGTATTTTGCTCTGCAAAGATGAGACACTCCAATTTGGCTGATCAAATTTGCTTTCCCTCGAGTTACAGAGTTACACATACTGTGTGATGCTGGAGAGATGTAAATGTTATCTGGCAGAGGTGATGCTTGCACACTTTTTTTTTTTGGATAGTTATCTTCTTAAAGGTTGGAACTCCTGATAGAGAAACATTCAGTTGAGAGTTCTACACAGAACTTTTAAGGGCTCTCCAGATGGACAACCATAGAACCCTTAAGGATTTTAGATTTTTTATTTTTATTTTTTGTGTACTGCAGCAGTTGAGGTCAGAATCTTAGTTGTGCTATGAGCTATCCATCCAAAATGATGGATAATCTTAAATGAATGAATACATTCACCTACTATATTTAATATTTTCCCCTCTCAAAGCTATATTTATATCATAACTATTTCTGGCGATTCTGGTCCCATGTTGGGTTGCCTCGGCACGTAAACTTAGGTACATAATGGGTAATGCGTTTTTATGCTCAAACATATGATTGCATTCAGAAGCCTGTCCATCCACTGGTGCTTCAAATCATATTATGGGTCAAAACAAAATCCATCCATCTATGCTTTGAGCTACTTTTAGACTTTGAAAAATGCTACAAATGTGTTTAGAAACTAGGCTAATAGAATAAAAGTATTTCTCACGGCAAGGTGCGGGATCGAACCGATATTGATTTTAGCACATTGTTTCAGAGCTTCTTCTCCGCTCCATTAATGTTTCTCTTCTCCAGTCCCTCAAAGCCACCAAACTACATTATAGCATTAGAGAACAGAATCAGTTATTTTTACATGTACTCCCCCCCCCCCTTCTGTTGAAGCTGTTGCATTATCTTTATGCAAGTGAATGTGTGTGTGTCCAACGTGCCCCCCCTTCTCTCTCTCTCTCTCTCTCTTTCTCTCTTGTGCTCTCTTGCTCTCTCTTTTCTGTAGCTGTTTTACCAAACCCTGTAATGGTTGAATCTATGAGGCATAATATTAAATCTGTGACACGGCTCTTTGGGAAATTGTTGGGGGGAAAAAAGCTGTTCTTATTCCATCTCATTTTTCACTGTGGCTGAATTCAATTATCTAATATGATTTGTATGCTTATTAATTTTCATTATTCATATATTCTGAGTGGCTTTGCAAATGCAGGCACGTTAACAAAATTTCTGAGTGTTTGCAGAGGGGAGGTAATGACATTGAGTTTCATTAGATGACCAGAGAGAGTGGTGGATGTGAGGTGAGTCACCTGGAGTGAAGCGACACCGGAAATCCAGCGGCGCTCCGACAATCTGCCGCTTCAGTCAGGACGCTGAGACATGGAGGATTCAATTCTCACCCTGGGTCACACTCTATAATCTGTCTCTCAGTCTCTTGCATCCCCCCTCCTCCCCCCCTTTGTCTGTCTTTCTGTATCTTTTTCTGTCTCTGTCTCTTACCCAGACACACATACACTTACTAATGAGTCTCAATAATAACATCAGTATGATCAAGAAAGACCGAGGAAGTGTTGGGGTGAAGACAGAAGTTGCTACACAGACCGTACTGAAGAGGCCTGTAGGGACGAAGGCCTGGAGAGAAGGCTGCAGGGATAGGAGCAATTAAGAGCATCGGAGTCACACGTTCACCATTGCAGACACGACCACACACGCACACACACACACCTGCCCGCAATGTGGCTTTGTGCCCCTGAGGAGTGCCGGTGAGAGTTTGTGTGACAGTGTGAGCGATTGTCATCATTAGCATTATTTATTCGCTAAGCACAGGCTCACTGCAGGGCCAGAACTAATAGAATTCAGGAATTACAATGAGAAAGTGTGTGTGTGTGTGTGCGTGTATCTGTGAATATGCGTGCAAATATGCCTTCTCCTGCCTGCTGCACAACCCTGTCAAGTAAATCTACCATAGTGAAAATATATTCTTGATTTTAGTGTCTCTGCAAGGTGCCATTTTTTGGGGGGGGTAATATTTTGCCATATTCATATTTTGTATTATACTTGCATGGCTTTGTTACGGTTAAATATAGTATTCATCATAAGAAATAACTAGTTCAAGATTAGTTATAGAGGTGTTGAGAACTTTGCACTCCAAAAAAATCAAGTGAAAATATCTTGAATACAGTCATATTGTTCTAGCATTTCCTAAAATTACATAACATAACATTTTTTACTTATTAGAACACGATAATGAGTGAAGGTAATTTATGTGTTATTACATGATATGGTGGCTTTTTACATTACAGATTATACAGATCAGGTGGCTGTTGTGTTGGACTGTTGTGCTGTTTGTGAGCAGATCCACGATGATTTGTAGCTCATCATGGCATTTCAGGGTCTGTGTGTGAGTGGAAGAGCCATGAGCTGAATGAGCCATCTGCACACACTCACACACACACACACACAGAGAGTGCTCATAGCTAGAGTGTTTCTCTGCTTCAGAGAACGTGGTTGTACAGAATATCGGAATATCACAAAGTAAATAAAAAGCTCAGTTCTTTTTTGCACTGTAATCATTCATTCACATACACAGTGTTGTATTCAAATACAAATTGAATTAGGTGAATAAATCTCCAGTTTTTATCAGGTAATATGAGGAATTGCACTTCAGGGTGTGTGCGAGTCAAAACTGTGGGTTGAGTGTGATGTAAAGAGTACACAGTGATCAGAGGTGTTGAAATATTACATAGCTATAATACAAAATTTACTAGTTCACAGTACAATGGATGACAAATGCATAGATTATGACATTACATTTACATTTATTACACTAGATTCTCAAACATTGTGCTTAGTGCACTTATAATCAAGTGCTTGATGCTGACATGCTTTATAGTTACTAACATAAGTTCAAAATACAATGTGGGGAGAACACTAGATACTGAAGTGCTTGTGGTTAGTACACCAGATACTAAAGTGCTTTATGGGCAGTAGACTAGGTGCTGAAGTGCTCTGTAGTTAGAGCACAAGTCATGACTCTGGAGAGGCCTCAGGGGCCAAACTCCAGCCGAGAGACTCGATCTTTTCGTACACTTAATCGATATTGCGGCCTCAATAGGTGAGAGTGGAGGAGCGAGGGGAGAGGTTGAGACTGGGGATGAAGGATGAGAGTGGGGTTACCTTTAGTCACACAGGACTCCTGCATATCACAGCTGACTTGGGTTTTTCAGGAGAGAGGGAGAGGGAGAGGGGAAAAGGGGGGAAAGGGGGAGAGGGAGGGAGGGAGGGAGAGGGAGGGGCTCGGAAGGAAGAAAAGTCAGAGGAGAGCTGATGTGCTAGACCACAAGAGAGGAGAAAAGAAGTCTCTCCCTGACCAGGTCAGCACACACCAAACACAACTCAGCTTTTTCCTCTTTTGTTTTCATTGCTGTTATCCTTTATTTTTGTCCATGCACTGCTCTGTAGTACTCGTTGACTTAAGTCCAACTTCAACCAGCCCACCAGTTTCATTGAGATTACGTAAATATTTCTTCAAAAATAACATCATTCAAACTATTCTTCTTCATCCTACTGCATTTAATCAGATAAAGTCCTCTGTGATGATTCAACAGCAGTGCCAACATGCCTACAGCCTCGTGCAGGACATGACTTGGACTCGACTGTAGCAGATTAAGGACTTTAGACTTGACCTGGATATGACAGTGAGTTGGCTTTGAATTAACTTGGACTTGTGACTTAACTGTCACGTAGACTAGAGGTGTACATTTGGACTGGGATCCTGTGGGACCCAATACAAAGTTGCAGAAGTGGGCTTTCTTGCAGGAGGGAGAAGGCAGACAGATATGAAGCTTATGTATCTAAATAAAGCCCACGATCAAATGCCTGCATTGTGAATTCAGGCTCTGACCGTTCCTCAACCTCAGCTACATCACCTGAATTCATAATTGGTTTCAACTAGAGATGTGGATGGGATTTTTTTTTTTTTTTTTAAATATAAGACCACACTCTCATACCTGTATGAAAGTAAAACCTTCAGGTCACTGGAGCAACTTTTGTGTTGCTTCCTTTGGGATCTCAGCATGGATATAGGTTTGGTTCGAACATTGGGAGGGTTGAGGTGTGAATGGGGGTGCTTCCTGATTTTTTAAAAATAAAATAAAATACAAAAAATAAATACATTGGGGGGAAAAATAGCGTTGCTGTATCTGCAGTATCATTACATAATTTCCCTCTGCTACATAATCTATCTTTCTATCTATCTACCCATCCATACATCCATCTATCTATCATCCATAAGCATTTCTGTTCAAATGATTGGTTCATTAAAACAAATTACACAGGGCATAAAAACAGTCCAAATGAATGCACACTGTAACTGATTGATTAAAACTTGTACATCATTTATTGTGAGATTTTAATATGCCACATGTCACAGACATCTATATATATAATATATTTCATTCAGACTAATTTGTTTATATTTTGACAAATAGAACCAACTAAGTTTGTCAGAAAATATCACAAGAAGGTGTGTGAGTGGGAATTAAAAAAAACAAAAAACAAAAAAAACCATTCCTGCACACACCTCTAGTGCAGACTACTGCATCAGTGGAACAGTGCCACTGTTCGGGTTCCTTCAAGCTAATTCAAGTTATAGATGTAAAACAACTTTCCACTGCTGAGGCTTCATTTCCTCTTTGCCTTTAAGCTAAAACGTGGCCTGCTCTTGTTACGAAATCCCGGCCCTGAAGAGCTCAACTAGTTCAGCTCTCCTTTTTTATCAACCAGATGGTACGTACACAACTCAAAATACACACCTCACATTTCTCAGACCTCAGTTAACATTCTATCACCACTGTTTCCTGTGTTTGTTTGTTTTTACACTGCCCTTTCATCTCTTCTTCGAGCACTGAAGATGTGCGAGCTGTACTTTGCTTATCATAACACCAAGGCAAGTGTATGTATGTGTGCCCGTTCCTCTCCTCTCCTCTCTTCTCTTCGTGTCTCTCTGTGGCATCATGTCACACAGCCTTTCCTCTCTGTGCTGTCAGAGCGTGTGTGTGAGTGATGGTGGAGCGCTGATGGTGAGTGTGAGCGGTGACGGATGCCTGTGACAGGCAGATGGTTTTCGTTGTTGTCTCTTTAATCACTGCGACTAGGCTGGGCGTGAAGGCAGGGGTTTGTCTCGTCATGGAAACACAAACAGGAGACAAATTTATCCTCGACTCCCTCTCACTCATTTCTTCTGTCTCTTGTGCCATTTTTGTATTTTTCATTCACCCCCCCCCATTTGTACGTGAGCGAGAGCTAGAGAGAACAAATGATACAGGGCAAAATGGTGTTTTTAGGGAAAGGAGAGGGCGAGAACAAGAGAAGATGATGTGCCTTGTAAAATGAGAGAAGAGGTGGAAGTGAAAGATGGTTCTAGTTCTAAGTGGATTTTTGAGACTGGTGCTTTTTCAATATGTGATTTGAAGTGTGATTTGGCATCGAGATTTTGGGGGTTATTGACTGTAGTACTGTGCTATAGTTCACCAGCACTTTATTAGTGTGCGTTTCTGTTCCTGTTCAGGTTGTAATCTGTGTGCGCTGTATGGCATGGAGGCAAGCCTATAACCACGGCTGGGCAAAGACATATCAAAATGTACTAAATTTTGATACATTAAAAAAATCTGTACATTTTAATCTATTACTCCAACTGAAACAGAAAAATGCAATATTTTGGATTTTGAAAATACAGAAATTTGAGATCAGTAGTGCTACTTCAGTTAATAAAAAGAATTCTGCATTCTGGTGGATAATGGCTAACAATAATGCTAGACATCTTTTAGAAATGTCATTTATAATATGGGGAGGCACAGTGGCTTAGTGGTTAGCACGTTTGCCTTGCACCTCTGGGGTTGAGGGCTCGATTCCTGCCTCCGCCCTGTGTGTACGGAGCTTGCATGTTCTCCCCGTGCCCCGGGGGCTTCCTCCCCCAGTCCAAAGACGTGTTGTAGGTTGATTGGCATTTCCAAATTGTCCGTAGTATGCAAATGTGTGTGTGTGATTGTGCCCTGGGATGGGTTGGAACTCCATCCAGGGTGTCCCCCACCTTGTGCCCCAAGCTCCCTGGGATAGGCTCCTGGTTCCCCATGTCCCTCTATAGGATAAGCGGTAATAAATTATGCTGTAGGTTGGGTTCCTACAATATTACAGTTTCACAGATGTTAACCTGCTGTAATATTAACATTAGCTTTGCCTGCTAGCTAGTGAACATTATTATGAGTAATAAAAGACATATACAGCAGCGGTACTGAATTCTCAATTCTGATTGGTCAGAAGGTGTTGATTAATTTTCATAAAGCATGGCTATGACAGTAAACCTCGCTACAAGGCAAATATTAATACACTTGTTCTAATTTTATCATTTCTGTAGTACCAGGGACTTGTATGGCGGATGTTTACGGTACGTAAATACCATGAGTACGGTATTTACTTACTGTAAATGTATTTAAAAAATTTGTTGATTATGGTGATGTTTTATGTGAGGAGACATTTATGCAGCATTTTTGGAATTTTTGGAGTCTCCAGTGTCAGCACTGTGTAACAGTGAGAGGTTAAAGTTTTCCACCATGGGAGAGTATTCATGGTGTAGGGATTTGTGGTTTCTCGGTAACACAACATTTTTCTTTTTATATATTATTAACTTCAAGAGAAATAAAAAGGGGCTCCTAAAGAATCGATTGTTTGTAGCTGTTATAATGTAAATCATAACAGGAACTAACGTGTTATGTGGACATTCCCCGATATTAACTGTAACTATAAATTGATAAAAACCATGACGTGTCTTTCTTTAATGAATACAAATGTAATTATTAGGAAATTCTTGCGGTATAAGAGGAATAAGACACCTCGGAGCGTGCTGTTATTGGAAAATAATAGGGGTGTCAATCACTTAAATTTTTTTATCGAATTAATTACATGATGTGCCGATTAATCGCAATTAATCGCACATCAATTTAGACTGACAAATTACATTACAAAAAGTAGTTTTAGAAAGAAATATATTATTATATTTGATTCAATGTAAAATTTACTACACAAAAATTTTTAGGTTGTATCAGAGGACGCAATTCGAAATGCTTCCATAAACCCCCTTCCACTATAGTAATAGGCCTACAGTCCACAGCAATGTACGGAAGCCCTAAGTGGCCATGCTTTTTTTTTTTCTTTCTTGTGATCGTGACTTAATTTTCATGTGATCTCGACATAACAAAAAGCTGTTTTCTCATGACATCATTTTATCACGAGAAAATCTTGCGCCTTTTGAATGGGACTGCAATGGTTACATGCACACTGGCGTCTTCGCCATCATAAATGTAACAATTGCCCGCTGTAGAGATGGAATTTATCTCCACATTAAGAGAGAGGGGTGTCCCCTTCTCAAGTGTTGGACACTAATGAGGAAGTCGTCAATCACTGATAGACATAGAGCTATTTCAGCTTGATCAAAGTAAAATCGAATTTTTATCGAATCAATACTTCTATTTTACTTTCATCCATGATGCAGTGGGATTGCTTTTGCTGCCTCCAGAACAATAAAAACGTTATGTCGAATACACCGAAGAATTAAGTCGATATCACGAGAAAACAACTATTTTGTTATGTCGAGATCACGAGAAAATGAAGTTTTTTCCTTGCATCATACTAGTCACTAAGCAACCGCATGCAGTGTAAGATGACGTACAGGTCTGGGGTGGGGTGGGGTGCGTTAACTGCGTTAATCGTTTTAACATGTTAATTTTTCCATAATTAATCACACTAAATTCATGCATTAAATCAACAGCCCTAGAAAATAATAAAGTATTAAAGCTGGTAAGAGTAACTGCATTGGATTGGGGCGCATGGATGGAAACAAGTCAGTCAACACATTGCTACTCCACCATTTTCTCCATGGCATGGCTACACTAATCAAGAACATCACAAACACAAGGTTATGCATTTCATAAGTGTTTGGTGCTTCAGACAATTTCTAGCCATATATTCGAGGGGCATTTTAATTATATGAAGCCAACACAAATATTTTATTTACTTTAAAACAACTCAAATTACAAAATAGTTTTGTTTATTTTTTAAAATTAATTATTTTTTTTTTCATATTACATATTTGAAGTATGTTCATCAGAAATGCTTAAATATGTAATGAGCAAAGAGTACTGATGTGGAACACACACTCCATTCCACCTTATGTCTCTACAGGGAGAAAGTCAGGCTAAGCTTTCCTTGCTCTCGAACAGATTTGTGAAGATCATAATATTTTATCACTCCCCCCCTGACTGGCTTTCCCCCTACACACATGCACTCTCTCTCTTTCTTTCTTTCTTTCTTTCTTTCTTTCTTTCTTTCTTTCTTTCTTTCTTTCTTTCTTTCTTTCTTTCTTTCTTTTTTTCTTTCTTTTTCTCTCTCTTCTTCCTCATATACACTCACACAGTCTCTTTCTCTCTCGTGAGCTTTGTCATTATGACAACTGTGGAAGTGTATCTCAAGGTTATGCTGTCAATGTGAAATTGACTTTAGATGAATTAAGTGTCAATTAAAGGGCTAATTGTTTCACAATGTGGTCAGCCCCAGGGACAAAGGTGCGAGTGATCGGGGACAGCACTGTCAGTCTCGCTTTACTGTGTCCATATAGACACAAACACACACTAAGATGGTACAAACACTCGGTAGACGGTATTTCAAACATGAGGTGCGGAGATTTAGTAGATAAGGGAAATGAAATAGAGGCATTGAAAACTGTACAGAGAGCGAAGCAGTATAAAGTGAGGAGGAGAGATGAAACGTGCTATAGAGAGATAAAGGGAGAGGCTGTTGATGAAATGGTGATTGCCTCTTGTCTTTAATGGTTGGCCTGGAGGTTTCCTGCACAATGGAGCTCATTCGTTCTCTCTCTCTCTCTCTCTCTCTCTCTCTCGGCTTTTGCAGTCAGGTGTTGTCAGACAAATTACCAAACTGTTTCCTAAATAAATAAATCTGCACATTCTTTTCATCTTTTAAACCGCGTGCTACCACCTCAGTCTATCGAGGCGTTCTTTTCTGTGTTTCCTTTCACGTTTCTGTCTATTCACACTTGTACCATCTTGTTGTTAGTTGTTTAAACTGCTAATGTTTGCAGGAAAGAAAAACTGACATCAACATTTATAGGTAAGACTACTTAGCATATTGTGCTGGGGGGTGGGGGGGGAGTGCTGGCTTTGGTTTATTTGCACATTTTGCCTTCAGACACAAAAAGTGTGACTTTCTAAAAGGAACAATAATACGATTTTATAACTCAGAATGTTTCAATTGTATCGTCGTTAATATATTGTGTGTTCTAAAATAATTATGTTTAAGCTTATTCTTGAATTACTGCCTTTAAAAAAAAAGTAATCTATTGAGTAATGTTTAAAATTTATTCTCAAAACACATAATTATAGAATAAGCTTCAATTAACTAATGTTACACATCAGTGATCTGACTTTAATCATATCAATATAATGTTGTCTTGAACCTGGAAATGATGCTAATATACAAAAATTATTCTGAACCTGTTTCATCATGTGTGATATTCCTAAAACATAGTGAGATACAATAAAGTTTTATCAATAGTATTAATTCGCAAATAAGTGAATACCCAATCATATTTTATATGAATGATCTGCTATGGTCAGTAAAATGCTTGTTACCTTCAGTTACCTTCATGTATTCTTTAAGCCCATAGAATGAATATGCTTAAAAATAACTATAGAAGTAAAAAAAAAAAAAAAAATTAAATGAAGGCAGCATAAAAAGAATTCTATTGACCACAGCAGATTTAAATAAATAAATAAATAAAAAGCATGATTGTTCATGCTATGTGCTTCACTGTTTTTTTTTTCTGTTTATGGATCTAGTGTTGGGATGATTCATGTAAAATGTGCTTCTATAGACAGAAACCATGTGCAGCTCCTATCACATTTAACACTAATCTATTGTAATTAATGTTGGAATCAGTGTTGCTGTAATGAGTTTAAGGTAGAAATGTTGCTCTCTGGCTCTTTTGCTAATTGATACCAAGACTGGAATGGCTCGCTCTGTGGCCTGACTGTGTGCTTCCTCTATACATTTAATTATTCCTCTGTTTTTATCCTTTTGTAAGTAAGGCAATGAGGCTGATTGCCTCCCCCCCACCCCCCGAGTCATTCTTGCTCAGATTGGTCGTATAGTTAGTTCAGAATTGATCTGCATCCATCTGTTAGACAGTTTTTTGTGTGTGCATACCTATTGATCTCTTTATACATCTGATTATTTTGTTTATTCGTCTGTTTGTGAATAAAGAGTCAGCTCCTCTTCGTCCCTCTCTCTCAAAGTCATTTTGCTCTTGTGACCCCATTTGACTCTCTTTCTCTCCTGCTTCCCCCTTTTCTCCTTTCTCACTTTGCATGAAGTTGTTTTCCTCTCCGCTCAGCAGATGGCTCGGACACACACTGTTGCTTTAGTCTGAGGCAGTGGTGTGGCGTGAGAGTGGCTTCTGTGTGTTGGTGTGCATGTGTGATTTTCCAGCACAACTCAGGTTTGGTCACGTTTTCCCAAACACACTCGATCTTCCCTCCTCTTCTACAAAAAAAATACCCCTCCTCCACACCACCGAGCTCCATAACACTTTTCTAACATATTGATTACAGCCTCAGTTGGAATTATGGAGCTGATCGTCTGTTATCAAGCTCACACCAAATGCTGAGGTTCAGGCAGAAAGAGGCACATTAGCACAATCACCAGTCTATTTGATATAGAAGTCAATAAGTAAGCACTTTTCCTGACTAAGGGTGGAAATAAAGTGTGTTTTGGGAACACTTGACTGTTATCACCCTTGTCTGGAAGCCATTGTGAGTCTTAGATTAAAAAAAAGAAAGAAACTGGTTCAGTTTTGGGGACTGTGCATATTGCATCTCATTTAAGGATGTGAAAAATTCATGCACGTAAGTACTAAAAAGCACACACACACATACATATATACTCATACACACATTCAGCTGCTTTTGTTCATTCAGCTTTGACCTTCCTCTTGTGTTAAAACCTAGTCTTTCCTGTTGACTCCATGATGAAATTTGTTTTGTTTTTTAAAAAAAATGCATACATGTAATGAAGGTAGAAGGCGTTAAAATACACAAATATTATAATACTGTGGGCCTGCATCCGCTTAGCACTCAGACATTAAGTTTGCCCCTTATTGACAGACAAGAGGTCTCTGGAAACATGCAGGAAGAACATACAAGAAAAAAAAAAAATTATGTTCAGTAAAGTGCTCCTGGAAAGGCTGCAGTCACCAGAAGTGGGTTAAGTAGGCAAAAAGTTAAGAGTAAGAGCAGTGCTCGAAGTGGGCCGGACCTCACCAGAGGAGATCAGTCTTTCACTTATTTCTAGGACTAGAACCTACTCCTATGCTTTGGATCATTGTCTTGCTGCATAATCCAGTTGCGCTTGAGTTTCAACTTATGGACTGAACATTTAGGATTTTCTGGTAGAGAGCAGAATTCATTTACTCAATTACTGCAAGTAATTCCCCACACCATCACACTGCCACCACCATGCTTGACCATAGGTATGATGTTCTTTTTTTGTGCAATTCAGTGTTTAGTTTATGCCAGATGTAACAGGACCCCTGTCTTCCAAACAGTTCAACTTTCGACTCCTTAATCCATTCTCCCAAAACGTTTGAGGATCATCAAGGTGTGTTTTGGCAAAATTCAGACGAGTCTTAATAATGTTCTGGGTTTGCAGTGGTTTTCACCTCGCCACTTTTCCATAGATGCCATTTTTGCCCAGTGTCTTTCTGATAGTCGAGTCATGAACAGTGACCTTTATTGATGCAAGAGAAGCCAGTAGGTCCTTTAATGTTGTCCTTGGCTCTTTTGTGACTTGCTGGATGAGTAGTTGCTGTGCTCTTGGAGGAATTTTGGAACGTCGGCCACTTCTGGGAAGGTTCACTACTGTGTCAGGTTTTTCCATTTGGAGATAATGGCTCTCACTGTGGTCCTTTGGAGTCCCAGAGCTCTTGAAAAAGCTTTGTAACCCTTCCCAGACTGATGTATTTCTTCTTCTTCATCATTTCTGGAATTTCCTTCAACTTTGGTATAGTGTGTTACTGGGTAAAACCTTTTAACCAGCTTCATGCTGTTGAAATATTTCTATTTAAGTGTTGATTTGATTGAACAGGGTTTGCAGTAATCAGGCCTGATTGGGTCTAGTCCAGCTGAACCCCATTATAAATGCAGTTTAATAGATTTGGGGAATTAGTAACTATGGGGGCAAATACATTTTCACACCTGCCCAGTTGGTATTGGATAATTTAAATAAATAACATGATCATTTTAAAACTGTATTTTGTGTTTGCCTTTTGTTTTAATTTCTGAAACAATTTAGTATGAGACATACACAAAAACAGAAGAAATCAGGATTTTTCACAGCACTGTAATAATAATAAAACTAATAGTTTATAGTATCATACAGATATTGCATTATTATATTTTTACATTATTACAGTAAAATACAGATATTATATTATTAAATTATTCTATATTATTCTATATTATAAAATTAATAGTTTGGCAGAAATAGTTGTCCCTTTTGGGTAAATAAATTTACGTTGTGAAAATCAGCTATATCTCCTAGTATCTTTTATTCACTGTAGAAATTCAGAATGTAATACTTAATGATTAGCCGATACACATGCCAACATGTGAATAAGGGGAGTACTGGCACTTTTCTTTCCACTTCAAGCACTGAGTAAGAATAAGAAAGTATCTAGTGAGACTTTTCATGTAACACATTATTCATTACACAGGATATGATTTACATTTAAGAACACACAGTGATGATGGTGATGATATAGTTAATGTTGGCAGTTAGCATTACTACGTCAACAGTGTTTTCTGGAGCTTCCTGAGTGACTCAACAGAAAAGCCCTATCATTATTCACTCTATCATCGGGAGATCACGAGCTCAAATCCTGACGATGCCACAGCCATCTATGGCCGGGAGCCAAGGGAGCAAAATTGGCCGTGTTCTCTGGGAGGGAGGGATGGTGTACTCTCTCTCCTCTGTCAATAACAGTGACATTAGCCAATCATGAGCTCATGTATGTGGAAGAGGGTAGATAGCCCTTTTCCTACGAGTGTGATACACTGGCCTGTGACACAGCATGAGCAGCAGTTCAAAACGATGTGATAGCTGGCTTCATGTATCTCTGAGGAAGAGATACATGCAAAGATATATTCTATATGAATTGTATGCTGTTTTATGATAGGGTTGTATGTTGTATGCTGTTGTATGGCTGGTGGAATTGCCAGATGATCAAACTGGGGAGAAAATGGGGACAAAAATGTTTTCTTGAGTTCATTCACCAGACAGTTAGAATTAAAATGTTTGTTTTTTTTTTTGTTTTTTTTAAGTATGCCACCATCATGAGTACATGACAAGCAAAAGCGAACCGAATAAACTAAAGAACTCTATTAAACAAAATGAGTAGAATAATCAATAAATAATTTTTAAAAAAGGTATACAAGTAAAGATGCAGAAGAAAGAAACAAACATGGCCCCCAATCCAGGGTGCCCCCCACCTGGTGCCCTGAGTTCCCTGAGATCCCTGAGAGGCTCCAGGCTCCCCGCGACCCTCTGTAGAATAAGCCGTACAGAAATGGATGGATGGATCTCCAAAGCCTCTGGGAACTCACACACTCATTCACACTTATTCACACATAGGAGCAATTTACCTAGAACCTGCCAGGATGTGTTAAGGCAGTTAACTAGAACACCCAAATAAAACACATGGACACTACACACAGACAGTAACCCGAGTTCCGGATCAAAACCTAGACTCCAGAGCTGTGAGGCACCAGCACTACCTGCTAGGCCACTGTACCCCATTTGTATAATTTTTTTCTTTATTAATTTACTGTAGTATCACTCATTAAAAGTACCCTTAAAAGTGCACTTTTTTCTATTTACTAAAAAAAACCCAGGCATCCAATCAAACAGTTAATCTTCTACTCGACACAATCTTTCACTCCTTTTAGACGTCACGGCCATGGCTTCTGGTGTGCTTTAGTGAAGCCCGACTGAATGAGGCCTGACCAATCAAACCTATATCAGTTCTGAAATGATGTATTCGTTTGCCATAGGGACAAGTTCTCCACTCAATCAGAAGTGCAGCCATAATCTAATGGAGACAGCTGTCATTGATAACACACGCTTACCGTGCATGCCGTGTGCAGCATGACAGCCTGCTATAGAGATGTATGAAGATGTATCTGCTGAAGTGTAATGAGTAAGTGTCTTACATCTCTGCATCTGGGGAGGGGGGATTGGGGGGGGGTGCTGTTGGCAGAGTGGGAATAAAACAGCGTCTGTCTCTCTTTTTGTGGGGGGTCAGGGGAAAAATAAATTACGGAAGAGAAAAATGAATTAGGGATGACGGCACGATGGCTTTGAAAAATTGGACTGTCAGGGTGAGCAGTCGCAAGAGTCTGATAATGGAAGAGGATGAACTTCTCTCGTTGCTTTGATTCTGGAGTGTGTGTGTGTGTGTGTGTGTATGTGTGTGTGTGTGTGTGTTTGTGTGTGAGCGAGAAAGAGCAAGACAGGGAGAAGATTGTGTGCTGCATATTACTGCATTATTAAAAGCACAAGGAGGGAGATCATTTAAATCCAGTCTTTTTTGTCCATGATGTTCTCACTACAGGCAAAACTGAGAATATTATCAACTCAACAGCACGTCTAGAGTCGCATGCTATGGCTGAGTTGGATATGGCTGTAGGGCTCAGTTCTCCAGGACCTTTGGTGTGTTAAATATCTGTGTGTGTTTGTGTGTGTGTGTGTGTGTGAGAGAGAGAGAGAGAGAGAGAGAGAGAGAGAGAGAGAACAGTGAGGTCTAGTGCTGCCACTTAAGTTCTGCCACATTGATGGCCAAAGCAGAACGCTGACATCTGGAATATAAAACACTTACCAACCGCAAACACACCAACCATTTTGTTTCTTTTTCTTTCACTTGAATGCACACGTGGACACACACACTTTGAGTCAGATAGAAACCACACATGCACAAAGATCACTCTCACTTCTATTCTTTCTCACCTGAGTAAACACACACGCGCTGTACTGTCACTCCACTCACTATCTGCACTCTTCTCTGCAAGCTGTAATCAGGATACAGCGATTCACCAGACATCACAGAGTGTCTCTGTCTCTCCTACGCAACCTGCTTCACTTCTCCTTCCCTTTCTCTCTATTTATCTCTCTCTCTCTCTCTCTCACTTGCTCTCTCTCTCCTTTTTCATTCTTCTCTCGTTCATTGTTTCAGACATGGTGCCCCTTTCCCGGGTGGCCACTGTCTCTGCACTGTTACTTGCCTTCGCAAATAAACAAACACACACACACAGGGTCACCTTTTCTCCTCTACCTGTGCAGGTTATACCACCCCTGCCAACTAGTGCAGTTCTGTCTTCTTATTTACAAACGTATTGCCATTCATTTCCTACACATTTCCGGCTTCTGTGATGACCATGTGATTGTGTAATAAATTAGTCAATATCCAGTTACTAATCCTTCTGTTAATATGCATGTGCCAGCTATGTTTCCATGCACAGAAAGCTTCTAGATTTGGTTCTCTGTGTGAAGAAGCCATGAACAGGAGGAACAATTACAGCTGCAGCTATCTTTTTTTTTTTTTTTTTGCTGCAACACTTTCTCCCTAATTTGGTCTTGGCCAGCTCTCACCCAACAGCCAGCTCTCCCCTATCATAGGATAGCTACCAATGCTGCAACACAGGACAGAGTAACATAGTCAGACAAAATCGCTCTCTGTCCTCTTCCACATACATGAGCTCACAGACACCCTTGATTGGCTAGTGTTGCTGTGATTAACTGGAGAGAGACAGTAATGCCATCTCACCCACAAGGCCAATTTTGCTCTCTTGGACTCCTGGCCACGGATGGCTGTGGAATCATCAGGATTCGAACTCGTGATCTCTGGATGATAGGACAAATGCATGGTGACATTTCAACCCTCTCTAAGAAGGTTGGTCAAAAGCAGACACTGGATCATGTGTTTTGTGTAAACCCATTTCCCTGGTCTTTAGAGCATCATTATGTACAGTGGGGGAAAAAAGTATTTGATCCCCTGCTGATTTTGTACATTTGCCCACTGACAAAGAAATGATCAGTCTATAATTTTAATGGTAGGTGTATTTTAACAGTGAGAGACAGAACAACAAAAAAATCCAGAAAAACGCATTTCAAAAAAGTTATAAATTGATTTGCATTTTAATGAGGGAAATAAGTATTTGATCCTCTATCAATCAGCAAGATTTCTGGCTCCCAGGTGTCTTTTACACAGGTAATGAGCTGAGATTAGGAGCACTTTCTTAAAGGGAGTACTCTTAATCTCAGTTTGTTACCTGTAAAAAGACACCTGTCCACAGAAGCAATCAATAAATCAGATTCCAAACTCTCCACCATGGCCAAGACCAAAGAGCTGTCCAAGGATGTCAGGGACAAGATTGTAGACCTACACAAGGCTGGAATGGGCTACAAGACCATCGCCAAGCAGCTTGGTGAGAAGGTGACAACAGTTGGTGCGATTATTCGCAAATGGAAGAAACTGTCAGTCTCCCTCGGTCTGGGGCTCCATGCAAGATCTCACCTCGTGGAGTTTCAGTGATCATGAGAACGGTGAGGAATCAGCCCAGAACTACACGGGAGGATCTTGTTAATGATCTCAAGGCAGCTGGGACCATAGTCACCAAGAAAAAAAATTGATAACACACTACGCCGTGAAGGACTGAAATCCTGCAGCGCCCGCAAGGTCCCCCTGCTCAAGGGGGGTACAGGCCCGTCTGAAGTTTGCCTGAATGATTCAGAGGAGAACTGGGTGAAAGTGTTGTGGTCAGGTGTGGTCAGATCTCTTTGGCATCAACTCAACTCGCTGTGTTTGGAGGAGGAGGAATGCTGCCTATGACCCCGAGTCATAACATCATCCCCACCGTCAAACATTGAGGTAGGAGCATTATGCTTTAGGTGTGTTTTTCTGCTAAGGGGACAGGACAACTGCACCACATCAAAGGGACGATGGACAGGGCCATGTACCGTCAAATCTTGGGTGAGAACCTCGTTCCCTCAGCCAGGGCATTGAAAATGACCTTAATGACTTGGAGAGGATCTGCAAAGAGGAGTGGGACAAAATCCCTCCTGAGATGTGTGCAAACCTGGTGGCCAACTATAAGAAACGTCTGACGTCTGTTATTGTCAACAAGGGTTTTGCCACCAAGTACTAAGTCGAAGGGGTCAAATACTTATTTCACTCATTAAAATGCAAATCAATTTATAACTTTTTTTAAATGCTTTTTTCTGGATTTTTTTGTTGTTATTCTGTCTCTCACTGTTAAAATACACCTACCATTAAAATTATAGACTGATCATTTCTTTGTCAGTGGGCAAATGTACAAAATCAGCAGGGGATCAAATACTTTTTTCCCCCACTGTATACCAGGTATTGGTTTGTTACTGTGCCATTTCCTTTTTTAGAACCACAGGCTAGGGTTATGATTATTTTTGAATTCTTTGAGCAAAATTGATGGAGTTTGATTCCTGTGAAACTAGAGCAGTGTTCAATATTGAATTTTTAAAAAAAATCTAGTCAGACCTAGTTTGTTCATTTGAAATTGTCTTTCATTGACATCCTGCCTTTATACTAAAACAGGTTTGTCTTATTTTCTAATGTAGTGCCATGTCTTTATTTTAAAAAATATATATATCTGTTATATATCTACAGAGAAATGCTTTTTGGAATTGTTTTGCCTCAGGCAGGTTGCACCACAGCCAATCAGAACATCTTATGCAGAAAAACATATGCATGCTTTCTAAACTCTGCAGCCAGTTGTACAATTTAAACAAAACCTTGACCAGACACCAGAGTGTAAAGTCAAACCTAAGCCATATGCGAAGAGCTTAAAACTGGTGATGCACAGAATTTTGTTTGTGCCAGACTCCTTCCATAAATGGTAAATAATTGTCTCCTTATAGATAAATTCACAATATAAACCATCATATGATTTTCTTTGCTAAATAACAACATGTGTTTGTAATCTGTTCATTGGATTATGTGGATCTTTTGCCATACAACATACATCTAAATAAATTGTTAGTTCTATTATGTTATCATTTTCTTACTATCACATTAATATAAACATGTGATTTGCCTCACAGCTGGCACTATCTTCAGGGTTGTGCTATTAAAGAAAATTAATCAACACTTTCTAACCAGTCAGTTTTGTGAATTCAGCAGCGCTGTGGTGTAATTTAAAGTGTAACAATAAACAATAAGCAAATGTTAACATGTTACCTGTTACCATTGATTCCCATTTAAAACCCTGCTTTAACAGGAATCAATCTGATGAGTACTCATGCGATTAATTGTTGTAATGCCACTGACAGGATCTTCATGTCTTCATTTACTTCACTGGATATGCAGGATATGGAAACAGCAGCCTGTGTATATCAGCACATTTTCCTTGTTTCTGTGTTTGTACAACTACCACATAGTATTGGGCTTGTGTACACAAAGCATGTTTGTACACGAGTTCACACTGATGCAGGATACTGTATGGTGTCTGCAACTATGTGGTGAAAATCCAAAGTGTCCCAGGTTCAGTGCTTATGCTCTTAGATATTTCCTTTGGCCACTACGTGTGTGTTTGATGGGAAATTCTCCACAGGCAATCTTAAACATTCCATAACCATAGTCGCTCCCTTGGAGCTGGTATTTCAGAGGAAGCAGTGCATTCATCCTGAAAGAAATAATATCCTCTAGCATCTCTGCTTGTCATATCCCGGGACTACATCTTCACTTAATGAAATGCCCTCTTGTCCTTTGATCCACACACTCATTCTGTCTCTCTTACACACTCAGAGCATCCACTCTGCCCTATTGTAACCACTGTGCTGTTGCCATAATGAATTGTATTCTTCATTCCTAATTGCTTTAGCCAGTGGCTTATTGAAGTTTTCCTTCATAAGTCAGCATGGTGAGAGGTAAAGAAAGTGCTGAACCTGCTCGGGTTTGGGAGGTTTTGTGACTGCTTGTCTTGCCTGGCTAACATTAGTGTCTCTGTGTAGTGTAGACTAAACACAGACCTGTCAGGAAGCTTCCATTAAAGTGTCATTGTTATATGACACTTTTGCTACAGACCCTCTGAGGTGGTATTTTTAATAAGCTGTGGCCACAAGTTGAGTTTCTTGAACTCTATTTCATGGCCATGTAGTAGTTCACTTGGGCAACGAATGTATTTTAAAATGAATGAGGTACAGAAATAAATTGAATTAGACCATTGTGGAGACAGGAGCATGGAGGCGATGAATAATATTACACTTTACTTCAATTTGGACATACTGGAATCACTGGTCTTGCTACATGGATAACATGGATATTTTTCACTCCTTCCCACCAAATAATTAACTGGAGGCCACATTCTGAGTATGATGTTCACACAACATATTATGTTACACAATCCTCTCATCCCATTGTTTTCATTCTTCTGTACTTTTCTTTATTTGCTGTTCTATATGAGAGGTATAGGAGTAATGCGAGTGCAAGAAATGTGATAACAGAACAGACACAAGAAGAGAGCGAAGGTGTGTGTGTGTGTGTGTGTGTGTGTGTGTGTGTGTGTGTGTGTGTGAGAGAGTTTGAGTGTGAGTGTGGGGTTGTTGAAGAGGCCGTCGACCCCAAAGGCAATTCCAATTTGTTGGTGAGCATTGTGGCGTTGTGGTGCTGTGTGTGTTAGTTAATGAGGCGAGTGTGTGAGCTCTTACTCATCCTGCCAGCACTGGCCGATCTCTCTCTGATTACTATAATGAAATGGTCAGAGGCTTATTAACCAAACACATAGCACACACACACACACACACATACACACACACACACACACACACACAGGGAGACACACTGTTTCTCACAGGCTAAAAGAAGCAGAAGGATTGCACCCTCAGGTTGTCACTGAGCCATTTAACCCATTTGTCTGCTATTTGTTGTGTGTGTGTGTGTGTGTGTGTGTGTGTGTGTGTGTGTGTGTGAGAGAGAGAGAGAGAGAGAGAGAGAGAGAGAGAGAGAGAGAGAGAGAGAGAGAGAGAGAGATCAATGCCAAAACACCGTCTGCCCACACTGACCTGCCACAAAGAGTGTGGCCTCGAGCCACCGTGGTGTATGACTTTCATTAAACTCAGATAGAAAGAGAGACAAAGAAAGGGATAGAACAAAATAAGACCAAGGGATAGCTATCTTTACTGACAGACCAATAGGTCAGATTGTGTTCTAATGTAGATTTCTATAGAAAACAATACACTGGAGAAAGCGTCTTTCATCCTAAGCATAATGAATCATGTTCATTGACAAATACAAGTGTGCAGTCAAGCAATCTCCAACTGACTGGAGCAACCCAGACATGCAGAACATGCATTATACAGACGACATGTCTGCTTGATGGTGTATTCAGATCTTTAACATGGACACTTCCAGCCTCTCTCTGCCACAAACCATTAAATCTCACATTAGACTCAGACATTGATGCAGGTGGATTTCCCCCCCCCCCCTACTTTGATGCTATTGCTATGCAAACAAGTGATAAGCAAAAAAGTGGATGAACCAAAAAGTTTTTTTCCCCTTTACTCTTATAAGTGGATCTTATTAACAGCAGAATACTGTTGTGTGGGCACTCTGGCCTGATGCAGGTACTTTTCCACCAAATTATCTCTTATAATGAGCAGGCTGTGTAATTAAACCTTTGATTAGGAGTCTTTCTTAAGCACCTTATAGGAAATGAACTACAATCCATTCTCAGTGGCAGCTTGTGGGTGGAGATATGCTGTTGTTCGACTGCTCTAGCCTCACCTTCTAATGTTAAAGGAACCTGATTCGATTTTCTGGGCACTAGATGTCATGGTTATAGAGTGCACATTAAGACTAAAACAAGATAAGAGGAATATACAGAAGTCTCATTAAAAGAAGGTCTCATTCAAAAAATAAAATATGACTTAGGATTACATACAGTATAAATGGGGGGAAGAAATCATTTTGAAGTGTAGTCGATTATCCAGCATATTTTCTCCAGCATATTTTCTCCAGCATATTTTGTACAAATGTGAACTCAAAGTTATTACGCAATCAAACAATGCAATGTCTACACAATGTCATCAACTTCAAATCATGTGTACAAAGGTGTTTAAATAAGGGAGAAAGGACTGTGTCTAGATTTATATACAACACAGTAATCCCAAAATAACTGCGAAAGCTGTATAAAATTGAGAAGAATGTCATAATGAAATTAATGTCCAGAAGATTTGGAAATTGAGAAGTTTGAGGAGAAATTATTATAAATATACAATTACATCATATAACATTGTGTGATAAATATATATATTAAGTGATAGCAGGGCACGGTGGCTTAGTGGTTAGCATGTTTGCCTCACACCTCCGGGGTTGGGGGTTCGACTTGTGCCTCCACCCTGTGTTTTGAACATGTTCTCCCCGTGCTTCAGGGGTTTCCTCTGGGTACTCTAGTTTCCTCCCCCAGTTCAAAGACATGCACTGTAGGCTGATTGACATCTCTAAATTGTCTGTAGTGTGTGTGATTGTGCCATGTGATGGGTTGGCACCCTGTCTAGGGTGTCCCCTGCCTTGTGCTCCGAGTCCCCTCGAATAGGCTCCAGGCTCCCCACAACCCTGTGGGGATGGATATTAAGTGATGATCTTACAATTATGTCAACTTATTGCTATTTGAAACACACACATACTTGTTAATATCTATATTACATTCCAAACTTTTAAACTGTAATGTATATTTTAAGATTAAAGCAGTGTTTACACTTAGTTTAGCTAGATAGACTGCTTATGAGTAGCTTAGAATTGATGCACCTGTGGCCAATTGTCTGAGGTGATTAATTCTATTAACAACCTGAATAAAGTCTATAAATTACATGGCCGTAAACAGTAAATACTGTTGTTTTAAAGATGATTTTGCACTTACACTGTGCAACAGGTAAACATGGAATTCTTACTGATGTTTAGACCTAAGTACCTGATGATCACTCTAATGCTGGGGTGATGAGTGACACTGTGACAAGTCAGAATTTATTAAGACAAAAATATCCATAAGCAACCGATACTGCACCAGAGAGGTTGTCCAAGAGTGAGGAAGCACTTGGAACCAATACCAATCCAACCCAGCATGATGCCAGAGCAAGGCTGAGCCAGTTGTGCTTTGCAAAAGGGATCTTGGACAATGGCACACCTGGGTGTGAGAGCTGGGTTAAGATGCTCATGACTGTTCTCCAGGTGCACATCTTTGTTCTGTGAGCCAAACCGGAAGCCATAATTATTATGTTACATGCTGGACATATAGAAATACTTCTACAGTATGTGGGCACAAGGAGAGGAGCTCAGTTCCCCCATGGGGGCCTGCAGAAATAGAATTTGCTCACACATAATTAGACAACAACAATATGTACGCTCAACTGTACCATATGATGCGTAAACACTTGAATAGCTGATGGATACCAAGCCTTTGGGGAAGAAGGTTTCGATGGTGTGAGAAACCAATAGCCATAGATGCCACAGCTGGCATGTAAACCTGGATGTAGGAATACCTCTACAGTACAAAGCAGTGGTGGACTGAGTGGAAAATCATTCTAAGAGGTGATCTGCAGGTGAGTAGCACAAAGCCCCCTTATAAAAATGCTCCAAAATAATTGTACAAAATAAATATTACATATGATAATTCACATTTTCCACTCAAACAACAGGAAAAATACTACTACTAATAATAATAACAACAACAAAATTATGGTATTTTCTCTCAAAAATATATGTGCCAATAATTACTGACACCCCTAAGAAATATTTTAAATAAATGCAGATTGTCATTCTTGAAAAATGTGTATTATAGTTTATTTGCTCTCATCCCCCACAAACTCTGTTGTTGCCTTTAACCATGTCCAGTTTGACTATGGTAAAAGAAATATGAGGTTGCACACATGTAAAATCCCCTTGTCATACATTATTATAGGAAAAAACTAATAACAAAACAAAACATTCCACATGTTGTCTGACTCTCCAGATTAGAATCCTCCTGAAAACGGAAATGGAAGTCTATGTGCACAAATCTACGTTTTAAAGCATCATAAAATGTTCTGCATGGAAGAGTGAATAAGTTGAACATGAATAGATTTATTATGGTTATTCTCTCAAGGAAGGTCTCACAAAATATTAAAAGTGAGGGTGCTGGTCATTTTGATACCAGTGTTTTGTAGAAATAAACTGCAGTACTTAAAAAAATAGTCTTTGGAAAAGACTTATATGCTTGACCTTAAAATATCACTTACTGTACATATTCATGTTAGCTTGTTTTTATGAGGAGTGCTAATAATTCTGAATTGCACTGTATGTTACGTTCATATTCATCTGTTTTCTCTCTCCTTCTCTAATGTCTTTTTTGTTAAAGACTCAGTAGCCTCGTGTTCCTTTACCAAATTACTTCCCTATCATTCTCTATAAGGAACACTAAAGTTCTTAGTTCATTTTTACACTCACTCACACAGACACCGTAGCAGGAGGCGTCAGAAAAAAATACCAGCAATTACATCACATCGACCAGCCTAATTCATCACCGCGTCACATTCAGAGACATTTTGTGACTTGTTTTGTTACCATTCAGTGAGCTGATCTACTCCATGTACTTCTGAGAAAATCAATCGAAAGAATTATCACACAATCTGGATACGTTGTAAATTGTAATCTTTGCACACTGATGGTTGTGTTTTGTAGACTACTCAGAGTTGTGCTCAGAGCAGTTTTGCCATTTGTACAGTAATGGATTTTTAATGTGTCACAAGTGTTCCCAACCAAAAAGTGTTCTTAAAAGCCAGCACTTATTACAAATGTTAAGAGTAAGGAAATGGATGGAGCTGGTGTTCATACCCTTGCCTATGGCTTTATTTGTGTGAAACGGAATGAAATTCTAACTGCATTGCAAACACCCGTTTGAATTCTTATGATTTTTTTTATTACGTCAATTTGCTTTCAGAACATTTAGGCTAGTTATATGTAGTTATTTACAACAGATTCTTTTCATCCTTATTGTGACCTAAAATAATGGATCTTTCCTTTCAAACTATTTCGGTGTGTATTAAAAGCACAGCTACAACTGCTTGTTGACTAAATATCCTAAAATGTCATAAGGTGGTGGGGTCGTTCCCCCCCCCCCCCCTTTCTTTTTTTTTGTATTAGTGGCACAACCTTTGTGTTTATGATGTTGATCAAGATACAGTATATAAAGATTTTTTCAACAGTTAGTTCTGTTCCACTAATTTATTATTTGGAGTTTGTTAGAATCACTTCATTGTTGACGTGTATGAAAAGTACTTTTGAACATGAATTCAAGGAGTTCAGTCGCATGCCCCATTATAAAAGAGATTATTGATTAGATTACAATAGATTGTTGTAAGTTTTCCTTTTTCTTCCCTTAAAATGTTTTTTTTTTTCACTTGAATTTTGTTGATTGCTATATCACATTAAATGTGGAAAAACATCTGACATGATTCACCTTGGTTTTTATTTTAATTTTTTATATATATCACAAAAACCTGTAATTTTAACAGTGGTGTGTAGACTTATTATATCCAATGTACTTAGTATAACTGGTACATTTCATGGTTTGTATCACTCTGCTTGTCTGTGTTGTGTGTTTGCTACATAAAATTACAATTCTAGCACTAGTTTGTTGCATTGAAGCTGTTACTGTCTGTGCGTAGGCATGGCAACATGCAACACTCTCTCCAGCTGTGGTTTCTTTGGGAACTATTTTTGTGGCCGGAGCGAAAATAAACAAAATATTTGGCCATATTGTGTCTGAAACTTGAATCAGTTACTCAATATTTATTTCTGGTTCACAGAACTGTTGTATAAAAGTAATATCACACTCATATTTGTGCTGTTGTACTGGATATCACAGTCATGGTAAGTAACTTCCATCCATCCATTTTCTGTACTGCTTATCCTACACAGGGTCACAGGGAGCCTGGAGCCTATCCCAGGGAACTCGGGGCACAATGCGGGGGACACCCTGGACAGGGTGCCAACCCATCACAGGGCACAATCCCACACACACCCACTCACACACCCATTCACACACTATGGACAATTTGGAAGTGCCAGTCAGCCTACAGCGCATGTCTTTGGACTGGAAGTGCCCAGAGGAAACCCCCGAAGCAAGGGGAGAACATGCAAACTCCACGCACACAGGGCAGAGACAGGAATCGAACCCCCAACTACGGAGGTGTGAGGCAAATGTAATATTCTGGGCAAACCATACATGAATACACAGAGAAACGACATACTTTGACAGGCAGTCCACAAGGTTTGTTCCATTACATGAGTAATATAATTGTTTGTGTGTGTGTGTGTGTGTGTGTGTGTGTGTGTGTGTGTGTGTGTGTGTGTGTGTGTGTGTGTGCGCGCTCTATTGTACAGCCAGGTTGTCTCTCTCCTTCAGTCCCAGGATGATTCTGACATTTTACTGGATACCATCTTAGTTGCTGCTTTTATATTGGAACTATGAGGCTAAAATGAAAAGCTGTCAATTAAGGTTTTTAAGTCACATCTTAACTTTGCCAGATGACAGTAATGAGAGCGTGGGAGAGAGAGGTTTGGGGACAGACAAGTAGAGCTGCTTGTACTGGAGACTTCAGCTGCTGCTCCTTAACCAGATCACATCAAAAATCTAGTGGAACCAAAAGGTCAAAATTGTTATTTTTGCATACCGAAGAGGTTTCAAGTAAAGCTAAAAAGATGAACATGAGGCAAAGGACAGACGATGTATCGCATCATATTTTTGTATATCTGGGTGCATTTGAACCCCTTCCAGCACATTTGAATCAATAACATTGATGAAGTTAATGCATAAAAAGGGCTGTGATTCCTATATGATTTTCCCAATACAGAAGTAAATACCCTGTAATTAAAGCCGACAGTCACAAAAGAATCAGGGCACAAAAGAAAGCTAGCTCACATGGATCTGTACATGCTAAGCTCAAAACAACATCATCTGAGTCAGTACTTATGGACTGCATTGTAATTTATTGTATTGGATATTAAAGCACTGTTTCTGTCAGTGCTACTCATTTTTTGTTCATTTCACTGTCTAAATATTTATGGAGGTCAGTGTGAATTTGGAACAGATGTGCCACTGAAGATGGGCTATCACAGCATGAAACCTACACAGAAGAGAAATGGTTTCATATTCAGTAAGAAGTAAATATGTCAACTGCTACTAAACATCAAACATCAGTTTAACCCTTTCCATAATCGACTACCAAACATCTGTTAAATATTTATAATTCTTTATTAATGCATGAATGTTCATATATAATATGCATAATTCCATGTACATGACCCTGTTTAAGTGTTCATAAAAATTATATAATAGTAATATAATATAAAATAATAATACAATAGTATATAGTATACTGTATAATCACATGCATAACTTTATAAAGCATGCATTCATAATTCAAACTTCATGATGTCTGTTCATGTCATGATATCTGTTCATAAGAATACTGCCATCATTAATGTTATAATGCACTACTATGACACACTGTGCTAGCACATATACAGCACATTTCGTTTCACAAATGAAGTTGCTTAAAATAAATAATAAATAATTTTTTAAAAAACAGACGTCACTTAAACATGTAATGATCTGGCATATTTATTTCGTGTAATTTTATAAATACTAGGGATTGAGTATCATTTGTATCTTTAGTACCAGATAAAGGTTATGCTATATTACAGTATACATTAAATGTACAACACCAGAGCCCCAGTTTTAGTTCATTCCACCATTAGTTACTGCAATGTTCTTATGAACAGATATTCTAACAGCTATATCATGTTTTTATTGATCTGTTATCTGATTTTACCATCTGATTTTATTTCTGTAAAGCTGCTTTGTGACAATGGCCATTGTTAAAGTGCTATACAAATAAAACTGAATTTAATTACACAAATGCCCTGAAAAAAACCCTGACACTAGAAATATACACATTCTTTATACAGTTTTATGCATGTAACAACTTATATGCAGAATTATACCAGGTACAGTACTGTGCAAAAGTTTTAGGCACCCTATTTTTTTTTTTAGTACAAACTTTGTTATAGATTTTTTATTTTATGACTACTTCATATTCAAGTCAGCACAAAAAAACATTTTAAATTCCCAAACATTAGTTTTCTAGCACAAAATTAAATGTTACAGAAAAATGTCATTAAAGAAAGCAGCATATTACATCAGAGACACTTTTCAGACAAAAAACACAATGAAGGCTGCTGGGTTTTGTTGCAAAAATAAGAAGCAAGTTCGAAAGTCAAAGTCTCCAGAAGAACTGTGGCTGGTTCTGCAAGATGCTCAATAAAACTTACCAGCTCATTTCCTTATAAAACTGCACTAATTGTACCGGAGACTACTATTTTTATTTTTATTTTTTATTTTTTTGTCACACCAAATATTGACTTTGTTTCATTTACTACTGTTTACTGCTCTTTATGTTTTTTTTTTTGTTTTTTTTTTAAAGTAGAAACATTTAATTTCATTATTTTGAAGGCATCTTTGCTCTACAGCATTTCTTTGCATGTGCCTAAAACATTTGCACAGTACTGTATTTAAAAGGATTATGTATAATATTTAACAAATTATAAGTAAAGGACAAAACACTATAGGGCATGTTGTTATAGGAAAATAGTCAACTGCATTAGAATTACCTAAGGAATGACGCATCATACGTAACCGTTTATACTTACATTTACACGTCAAGTTGGTTCCGGTCATCACAAGTGCTGACACGCAAGACTCCCTCCAGAAATGTCCTACAAACGTCTCCCTACAGAAAGTTTCATGTTATCAACCCGTATTATTATTATTATTATTATTATTATTATTATTATTATTATTGTTGTTGTTGTTGTTGTTGTTGTTTTAAATAACAACACATTTTTACCCTTTTATTATAAGCTTTAGATTATGTGGAGCATCTGCCATACAAATGCTGTTATAGAAAATGAATCCACACATTCTTACCAATCAGATTGGAGAATTCAACAGCGCCATTGCATAAATGCATGCAAAATGCATTATGATTACAAGATTTATAGGACATGTTACCCTAAACTTTGTTTGCTGACTTCACCTGGTATATCTCACATGATAAATGTATTTCTTAGCCAGTCATAGCAGATTATTTAATTCATGTTCCCGGCTGAACATACGTGAACATAATTTAGATTTGTGAGTGTCTGTCCTCATTTCATTTTGTTGGCAAATGTGAAAGGTATATATAAATCTGATGGACACTGTAATATTTACAATTATTCTTTTTCATTGTAATCTAATCAGAGATTAGATTGTGTCGCATGTAATCAGAGTGTTTTCTGAAACAGGGATTTTAGAAAAATCATTTTACCTTTTAGTTCCTGAGGTGTACATGGCCTCTAAATGGTCTAATTCATTATTTATTCTTGGGTCCAGCTCTGAGCTACTAACCAGTTTAGAAACTGTCTCCAAAGTAGATCCAAGAGCGAGTGTGCCATGCCAAGCCCTCAGGACATTCCCACTGCTGGATCGGTTCTGTCTGGGATCAGGTGCATGCTGTGAATGAGTCTGAATGAATGATCAATGAGTGAATCAAACTGCCAAGTCTGCGCCTGATGCAGCCTTTTAAATTCAGATCTGGTAAACAGTTGTAGCTGTGCTCATATTTCTATTGATGTTTTTGGTGGTGATAAATATTGTGGGTTACTGTGGCTCAGTCTGGTAGGTACAGAGCATTTCTGCTGATGCAAATTTCCTTTAACACTGTTCCTTTTAACTGTGTTCACAAACGTGCAGATATTAGGATAGAGGATATAGGATTTGGTGTCTGGTTTAGGCTCTGATTAGCTGTCAATCTATTAATTCACATTAACAGAGATCAGGGTATGAATGTGCTGAAAAAAAAAAATGGAAAGGTACCATAGATTTTAAAATCTATGATACACTATATGATCGAAAGTAAGGGCCCTCTCCATAGCTGCCCCTGCACTCTGACCCCAGCTTCCTAGCAAGGAATATGCAAAGAAAATAATTTCACTGTGCTGTAATATATATGTGACAAATAAAGGCTTCTTCTTGTATGCTGTAGCATTACAATTTCCTTTCACTGGAAATAAAGGGCCCAAACCTTTTCCAGCAAGACAATGTCCCTGTGCACAAAGCAACTTACCAAGATTGGAGTGGAAAAACTTGAGTGTCCTGCACATAGCCCTCAACCCTCAAGCCCACTGAACTGGAACACCGACTGCACACCAGGCCTCCTTACTCAACATCAGTGCCTGACCTCACTAACGCTCTTGTGGCTGAAAGGGCACAAATCCCATCACAAATCTTTTGGAAAACCTGGGAACAACTCCACATTAATGCCCATAGTTTTGGAATGGGCGCACATATAGGTTTGATGTTCAGGTATCTACATACTTTTGGCCATATAGTGTAGATACATATATATTACTGTGAAATTATAATTAAACTTGTTAGTAAGGGGGGGGGGGTATCACTGTTTGGTATCATTCGCACAAGTGTATGGTGTTCAGTATTGAAAGACATTTTATCTAAAGGTTTCTAATATAAATAGTGAAGTTGATGATTGGATTTTAGATAACTCCCAGATAAGGAACTCACTACCCATTCCTATGCTTTTTGTGGTGGTTAATGATTCGATGGTTAGGCAGTCAAGCCCTAGCACCACAAAGCTTCCACTGTTGGGTCCTAGAGCAAGACTCTTAATCATCTCAGCTCCAGAGACTCCGTATCATGGCTGACCCTGAGCTCTGACCCCAACTTCCTGAGAAGCTGGCATAGATGAATTACTCTACTGTAATGTATATGTGACAGATAAAGGCTTTCTTTCTTTCTTTCTTTCTTTCTTTCTTTCTTTCTTTCTTTCTTTCTTTCTGCCATCATGAGAAACTGAACTTACATTAGCCTTATAGATATTTAAATAAATAAAAAACAAACAAACAAACAAACAAACAAACAAACAAATAAATAAATAAGCAAATAAATCCACTATGTTGCAGAACACTTGTCCTATTAACAGTAGACAGAGCAGCTACAACTCAGGGGCTGATGAGAAAATTCAAATTAGCAACTGCAAAACAGTGCTGTGGGCTAAAATGCCTATCCCATCCCCCAATACACTGCAAAATATATCTAATTTCTTTTTTATATCCAGGTAGTTTCCCTTCATTTCTCCCTTTCCTTCCAGTCCATGCTTGATGAAGGTCCCAAAATGTGCTTCCTTTCATCACTTGCTAAGTTAAACCGCTTGCACACGTTAAATTTGTCTAAATGATCCAATTTATCCTGATTAGTGTGACAGATTGCAGTGCTGTTCAAATGACTGTTAAATGCAAACCATGATAGATGCAAGTTTAAGAAGACTGGCTAATGCAGATTTCAAATTCACTAGCATAAATGCATTTATTTTTATTCATTTGGCAGCAACAGAGCTGAACAGTCGAGGGTCAGAGGATCTTGTTCAGAAGTGTTTCTCTGGCAATCCTTGGATTTAAACTCACATCCTTTCTAACACATGAGTGAGGCACTGCAGGCTCACGAGTGACATGCTAGACTAGTTCATTAGGTTATCAAATTAAACAGATAATTGGGTATAGTGGAACTCATCAATTCATATCATGATTAAATGTGTCTCTCTTTCTGTGTATCTCTTTCACACTTTCATATTCAAAATATGCGATTGTGACTTTTGAATTGTGACTATGTGCATATATAGTCGTGGCCAAAAGTTTTGAGAATGACACAAATATTAATTTTCACAAAGTCTGCTGCCTCAGTTTTTATGATGGCAATTTGCATATACTCCAGAATGTTATGAAGAGTGATCAGATGAATTGCAATTAATTTCAAAGTCCCTCTTTGCCATGAAAATGAACTTAATCCCAAAAAAACATGTCCACTGCATTTCAGCCCTTCCACAAAAGGACCAGCTGACATCATGTCAGTGATTCTCTCGTTAACACAGGTGAGAGTGTTAACGAGGACAAGGCTGGAGATCACTCTGTCATGCTGATTGAGTTAGAATAACAGACTGGAAGCTTTACAAGGAGGATGGTGCTTGAAATTATTGTTCTTCCTCTGTTAACTATGGTTACCTGCAAGGAAACACGTGCAGCCATCATTGCTTTGCACAAAAAGGGATTCACAGGCAAGGATATTGCTGCTAGTAAGATTGCACCTAAATCAACCATTTATCAGATCATCAAGACCTTCAAGGAGAGAGGTTCAACTGTTGTGAAGAAGGCTTCAGGGCGCCTAAGAAAGTCCAGCAAGCACCAGGACCATCTCCTAAAGTTGATTCAGCTGCAGGATCGGGCACCACCAGTGCAGAGCTTGCTCAGGAATGGCAGCAGGCAGGTGTGAGTGCGTCTGCACGCACAGTAAGGCGAAGACTTTTGGAGGATGGCCTGGTGTCAAGAAGGACAGCAAAGAAGCCACTTCTCTCCAGGAAAAACATCAGGGACAGACTGCTATTCTGCAAAAAGTACAGGGATTGGACTGCTGAGGACTGGGGTAATGTCATTTTCTCTGATGAATCCCCTTTCCGATTGTTTGGGGCATCTGGAAAAAAGCTTGTCTGGAGAACAAAAGGTGAGCGCTACCATCAGTCCTGTGTCATGCCAACAGTAAAGCATCCTGAGACCACTCATGTGTGGGGTTGCTTCTCAGCCAAGGGAGTGGGCTCATTCACAATTTTGCCTAAGAACACAGCCATGAATAAAGAATGGTACAAAAACATCCTCAGAGAGCAACTTCTCCCAACCATCCAAGAACAGTTTGATGACGAACAATGCCTTTTCCAGCATGAAGGGGCACCTTGCCACAAGGCAAAAGTGATAACGAAGTGGCTCGGGGAACAAAACATCGACATTTTGGGTCCATGGCCAGGAAACTCCCCAGACCTTAATCCCATTGAGAATTTGTGGTCAATCCTCAAGAGGCGGGTGGACAAACAAAAACCCACAAACTCTGACAAACTCCAAGCATTGATTATGCAAGAATGGGCTGCCATCAGTCAGGATGTGGCCCAGAAGTTGATTGACAGCATGCCAGGGCGAATTGCAGAGGTCTTGAAAAAGAAGGGTCAACACTGCAAATATTGACTCTTTGCATAAACTTCATGTAATTGTTAATAAAAGCCATTGACACTTATGAAATGCTTGTGATTATACTTCAGTAACGGTTAGTAACATCTGACAAAAAGATCTAAAAACACTGAAGCAGGAGACTTTGTGAAAATTAATATTTGTGTCAGTCTCAAAACTTTTGGCCACGGCTGTACATCACTTCTGTGTGTTCCTTCAGGACAATAAAACGCAGAATTCTTCCAATTTGGCTGGAGATATTTTGGGAAAAACCCATTTTGTGCCAGGGAAGTTAAAAAAAACATTTTGTGACAGGTAAGTTAAAAAAAAAAAAGAAGGAAAAAAGGAAATAATTTCCCCCCCTTATATGTTCAAAAACTTAAATCTGTGCATTTGTGTACACTTAGCTTTGCACTAACTGTTAGCATATTTTCCAGTATGTGCAGGCTACTTTTGTTTGCAGGAAGGTCTGAAAGCATGGGTACGACCTGTGGTACAAATTTAACACCTGCCATAATTATATAGCATCTTACTTTACAGGTGTCTTGCACATTTAAGAGTAGCAAAATTGGCAGCACATAGATTGCTAAGACACACCCACTAATTTCCAATGATATGGGTAAACACATATGTGTTACGTGGGAAGTATGAAGCCTGTAATTTAAATCATTGTTGAGTTATTTAACTCAGATTTCTACTTCTTTCTAACTAAAAAAAAAAATACTAACCACTTCTTTCATTGGGTGCCTGAGAAGTGTACCATCCAGTGTATGTGTTATTACATGGAGTTCTCAACAATGATATCTTGGAGCTTGGAATTTATTATTTTGTTCCTCTGCCACATCTTTTCAAACTGCTCATGCTACATCACAGGGAAGCAGAGGAAAGTGCTAACTGTCCTCTTCTGCATACATGAGCTCATAGATGCCTGTGATTGGTCAAGCAGTATTGCTGATTGATAGGGGAGAGTAAAACAAGTTTTCATCTGTTTCTGTCCTATGGACTCTAATTTAATTATCTACAATAATTAAATTATATGATATGATATGATACTGAACTCTTCTGATTGTTTTCTGTTTTTAAAATAAACAGTAGCATTTTCATATTTTGAAAATAGCCAGTTATTGATCATATCCTCTGACCATCTGTATCTGATTAAAATCTTTAGTCTGTTAAGTTTAAGATGTAATTAGCAAGTGTAATCTCCACTGTAATCTAACTAGCTAGGCACTTGTAACCTGATAGCAAAACAGTAACTTGCACAGTTGCATTTCATATATTCTATTTCATATAACAGATGTTTACATATAGTAGCAATAATATTGTAATAATTGTTATTATTTTGTTTAAAGATCTTTTTTTTTCATTTAGTACTGCCCTTCAGAAGCTACATAAGATATTTACATGTTTCCCAGAAGACAAAATAATAACAATTTACACCTATCATTCTGTTTAAAAAGTGTGCAAAGATGGATCTCAAAATCATATATCCACTGCTGGAAAGGGGTCAGATATGCTGAAGATGCTGGAAAAGCAAAGAATGTGCAGGACCTGGAGGATTTTTCTGAAGAACAGTGGGCAGTTTAACTGCTCAGGACAAACAAGGGACTCACAAAACATAAACACAGCCGTTGATCATCCAGGTAACAACACACAATATTAAGAATCAAGCAAATGTAAACTTTTGACCTGGTTCATTTGCGTAAATTAAGTTATTATTGTGTCTTTTGAACTATATGTAAACATCTGTTATGTGAAATAGCTTATTCAGGGCAGTACTAAATAAAAAACAAAATGCAATTTTTATGATCCCTCCTTTTTTTTATTTTATTTTATTTATTATTTTTTTTAAACATTTTGCAGTTCTGCAAGGCATTTGTAAACTTATGACCTCAACTGTATATAAAGGTTGATATTTAACTAAGAGTCTCAGTTGCTGGGTAGATAGCTAGCTATGCATGTGACAATGCTTTGGAATTATTTTGGATGTAACATTTAGGATGTAAAAAAAAAAACATAGCTTACAAAATAGTCAGGATGAGATTCATAGCTGTAAAATGTAGTGAAAAAAATTCTACCTGCATCTACTGCACGCTAACTTTTTTGCTGTCTGAATTTATCACATGCTTCTCACAAGGATTGCATCAGAAAATAATTACATTTCCGTCAAATTACTGCACCAGCATTACTTCACTCAACTTACCATTTACATAAAAACAAAGATGCCAAAGCTCTGCTCCTGTGTGCCCAATTTAACCCCTGAACCCCTGTTTTCAGCAGCTATCAAAATGAAAGTTGATAGCTTGTAAAATAAAGTACAGCCTCATAGAATGTATGTAATCTGAACCACTTACGTATGCATCATTTACATTAGTTAAATTCTTGAGTTTTATTTATAATCACTCAGCTTTATACTCCGAAAAAAGGCAAAGTGTAAGAGGAAACAGTGTTTCTATAATGTAGAGAACAATTTCTATTCTAAAATATATTGCAAAGCAAGACAGAAAGGGGGATTATTAGTGGATAATGTCTGTACATCAGAAATACATGTGAAATACTTGTTTCTCCATGCAAAGGCCAAGAAAAATAATAAAAAATGGCTCCCTTTTCCAGTGCCCAACTTTTTTGGGGCTAGTTGAATTTTTTTGTGTGGTTTTTGAGATTTGGGCTGGAAATGTTGAAACCTGTCAACCGTAGTTAAATTACCTCAAACATAGTTGAATAAAGGTACTTAAAAAACTGCTAAAAATGAACTGCTAGACTGCATGCTGGATGGCAGTATGTTGTTGACTCTCAACTGCCTATTATGGGTTTACTCTGCATGCACGGCATGTCGGAATTACCGTAATTACTAGATGACAATATGGACATTTTACTCTGAGCTGTTCATGCCCTCGAACTCGGAATTATGCATTTCTATACGCCAAAATGAATCTGTGAGTCTAGGAATACTGACAAGCACAATGAAGAACATACCGTCAGATTTAAAGACAAAAACACATCCTAATTTGAGTAATCAATAGACAAAACCACAATACAACAGGTAACAGTTGTTATGCAAATGCCTTATTAATAAACTTATAGGACATTAGACTTTAGATAGTTATCCAACTCTGTGCTAGCTACATTAAACTGTATTGTATGTCTTTCGTTTATTTTCAGATTAATCTTGCATTATTAAGACATTGATAATGTTAGGTTTCATCTCCTCCAGCTCTCGCTACGCTGCAAGGAGTAGCGAGTGGCACACTTCCGCATTCCACTGCGCGCATTCCAGCGCTATTCAAAAACTCTCTGATGGACGTTGTATTCATGAACTCACGTTTTGTTTACCTCTGCCATGAGTTCTCATGTTGTCATATTCACGTCATGTCTCCGCCTCCTGTGTTTCCCCATGTGCGTTTGTTTTTGCGTTGTGTCATGTCTCATTGGCTCGCCGTGTAATGTGTAAGGATTGGTTTCAGGTGTCTTTGATTAGACATGGGATTGATATGTGTTTAAATACGCCGCTCCGTTTCCGCTTCGGGGAGGAGTATTAGTTTATTCTTAGCTTAGATGTGGTTAACCCTGCACTTTTTTCCTTTTGCTCTTTTTCCGTGGTTTCCAGACCACCTCCTAACCTTGCGTGTTTTTCCCTTAGCTCTTTTTCCGTGGTTTCCAGACCACCTTTCTAGCCTTGCGCATTTATTTCCCTGTGTTTTCGGGATTTACTACCCGTTGTGGATTACTGTTTCTTTTTGGATTACTGACTCTTCAGCTAAGTACATTCTCATTTGGATTACTTTTACCTTTTTTAGATTACTGCCTCTTCGGCTAAGTACAGTATTATTTTGGATTACTGTGACCTTTCTGTTTATGGATTTATGTTTGATGGAGTTTTTTATGTTCATTTATGTTTGAACTGTTCCTAATAAACTGACCACTTTCCCCTGCAAGTGCATCCTGCTTCTCTCCCACACCACGTGTCCTAACAGATAATTCTACAAATTATTACACAAAATATTATGAGATAACAACGTAACTACATTTTACTACTGAATCTGCCGCCATTTTAAATGTTTCCACATGATGTTGCAGCGGTCAGGTGGTACAAGTCGACGATCTCAGAAAATTGTGAGTTCTTTTGAGGACGTGAAAGTTTTTTACAAGTCGGAATCTTGTAATTATGGCATGGCGTGAGCGCAGCTTTACTCTAAAAATTCACTAGACAGTAGTCTATAGCATAGGCCAAGTGTGCTAGCCTGTCAAAATCATTTTGTTTGAGACTATGTTTTCTTAATTACTGTCATCCTGCCCCACCAAAAACTATAGTCACAAGCCGCTGCTGATTACTGTTCACTAGTAGTACAAATACACTGAGTAAAAGTACTGCTACTATAGGTGAAAAACTACAGCAACAAAAAAAATCTACAACTAATCTGAAAATATTCTATATCTGAGGAATGCATTTTTGAACAATTATGTTAACTAAGCAAGTGAGTTCTGCTGAAGTGAACATGGATAGCTAACAGCCAAATACTGTTGGGGTTTCAGAACCTTGCTAGATTTGCTAGCTAGCTCACATACAAGACCTTGTCTGAAACAGCACCTCCTACCTCAACACGCTACTTGAGGTTTATTTTCCCTTTCACAACCTGCGATCAGTTAATGATTGCAGCCTGGTAGTGCCTACTCAGCAAGGCATGAGGTCCCTTTGAATAACCTTCAGACTGACTGTCCCTCAGTGGTGGAATGAACTTCCAACGTCAATCCGGACAGCAGAATCCGTCACTATCTTCAAAAAATGGCTAAAGACCCACCTCTTCCGTGAACACTAAACTACACCCTTAATTGTCCCCACTAAAAAAAACCCAAAAAACTGGCTCTTACACTCTTACATCTGCTAAATGAATATATGTATTGTAACTGTAATTTTAATTCATACATGTTTCTAGCTACATAGTCGAATAGGCTGTAGCAGCACTTAGATATATTTAATACAACAGGCAATCAGTACTGAACATTGAAGAGACATCTGAAGTTTAAGTTTTCCTACTGTAAAACAACAAAATCTCTGGCTAGCTAGTCTAGCTCACTCAGCTAGCTAATGGCTTACCTGTACATGTTGCCATAGCTGGATGTTGAGCTGTGAAATGTGAATACCTCCATGGGTTTTGGTTCACGGAATTTGCAGAACATTATTATGCTGTTTCCTTTGAAACATTTAAAAATGAAGATACCTTATAAATTGTCCCTGGAGCGCTCATCTGTCTCCACTGTCTCAGACATTGCTGCTCATGACTAAGCATTTAGTGCCTGAAGACATTCAGCAGGAAACTACTTTATTTTGATTGGAAATTTAATTATTTAAAATTTACTGTGATTTATGCATACTGTCTTTTAATTGGCTTACAGTCTTCTAATGTTAAATGCATTATTTTAATTTGTACTCTGTAACAGTGAGCTAAATATTTTTTTTTTTACTCAAATAAAACTACTATGATTTAATTATGCATACAAACGGAACAGTTGCAGTGAACCATGGACAAAAGTCCTGTAAAGAGAGTACATGTGATTTGTTACTATCCACCCCTGCTGTTCACATAACCGGCGAAAATAATTTTGCAGCAAAGCCCCAATGCCTGGAAAGGAGGTTCGATTAGAATACAGAAGTTGGCATCTTAACATATACCTCTCACCTAATAGATATTCTGTCTCAATTAAGGTCTGGTATAGATGCAGCACAGCATGGCGTATCCAAGAGAAGTTCATCAATCTTAGCAGCAGCCATCCAATGAAACAGAGTAAGGCAAATTTTTTTGCATTTAATTAATGCAGCAGTTCTGTTACTGCTGCTCAGCATCTTTCCATTGCCAGTATGGAGAACTAATATTCATCTGTGCTGTACAACCGCAGAACAAGAAGGAGAGATTAAGTGAAGAGCAGAGAGATGAGAACAGCAGGGATCTGCAAACTTTGTGATGAATGTTTAAGTTTGGCACCTATGATGGATGAGGACCGAATGGTGTTTGTCACAGTCGCAACACTCTTTCTGGGCTTCATATCCATCCTACAATGCTAACACAGCACACTTAGCCTAGCATGCTTAACAGTTCTGTGCCATTAAAGCTACTGTTTTCTCTCATTTGCAGTTGAGTAATGTGTAAAAGTGATACTAATGTTAATTGCTTGTATTTTTAGTCAGCTAGATGATAAGGAGCGAGCTATGTTGGTATGCTTCTGAAGGACTATAAGAAATTAGCACCAACTCAGTAGATACAAATTCCAACTCTTCTACATCGGGGCACAAATATATTTTATTGAAATGCTGTCACAAAAATTGGGAAATACAGGACAGAAATGCGTAACTAATGCCAGTTAGCCTGGTGAAATTATTGCCTTTTGGATTTTGTGATCACTGATATTATTTATTCAAATGTTAACATATGTTGCTAACTAACATTAATTCAATGTATAATTACACAGACCAAAATGTTTTTTTTTATTAATGCAAATTCCTGAAATTCCTTATGAGCCATCTGGTATGAAAGATTATTATTGGTTAAGGGCAGGGTTAGGAGCCATATTATTTTCTTATGACTTCATGAAACTCATTGAATCCCATGCTCTCATTTCATTAGAATTTCTCTTCTTAGTTTTGCATGAGATCAGGTTTATTCCTTCTGCTTTTACTTTCTGTGGCTCAACCTTACCTTCCATATGCATCATATTGTATATAGGGACACTACAGATGATTTATATTCCCATTCACTTTAAATAGAGTGAAACTGAGGAAAACATTTACATTCTGATGAGGGGGCAGGCCATTAATTCATTTTAGGACAAAAGAATGAGTGAGAATTATCAGAGAAAAGAGTGAAAAGTAAGAGAGTGAGGTCAAGCGGAATCAAAAGAACCAAACGGAGAGCAGAAATGTAAAAGTACATTCATACCATATGAGTGGAGTGTAAAAAGTGGGAGGATTAGAAATACGGAGGAAAGGATGACAGCAGGAGAGGAAAATGAGAGAGAGAGAGAGAGAGAGAGAGAGAGAGAGAGAGAGAGGTGTTAACCTTGAGAGAGCTCATCTATTATAGTGAGGTTGCTACTCTCTCTGTCACACTGTCAGAGATACGCCACCTCTACAGCAGAGAAAAGGTCACCTACAACTCTGCTCAACTCCAGACAGCCACCACACACACACAGGCTGTGCAGCCACGTCAGACATAATTACTCATTCACGTTACATAGAAGCTACACAGGCTGGCCTTATGCACAGACCAGAAAAAAACATGCACATTATAAACTCCTTGGTGAAGCAGTGAAAATGATTTGAAGGTTAGAAGTGAAATATGTAATGATGTGCCTTTTTTTTTCTTTTCTTTTCTTTTCTTTTTTTTCCCTTTCTTTTCTTTTCTTTTTTTCTTTTCTTTTCTTTTCTTTTCTTTTCTTTTTTTCCCTTTCTTTTCTTTTCTTTTTTTTTTCTTTTCTTTTCTTTTCTTTTCTTTTTTTTTTTTTTTTTTAGCTCTGTAGAAATCTTGCAGGCTTCTTGTTTTGTTAAATGTGTAGCAATTCTTCAAAAAGAAAGAAAGTTTAAAACAGCTAATTCTCCTGCTTGTTTGCTTTATTTTCATTCTAAGAATTATTAGATGACTGAATTACATGAAGAGGTGAAAATCATCTCTTTAAAAAAATACATTTGCAGTAGTGCAGTATTTGTCTCAGTAACTAAAAAAAAATATATTTTTTAAAGGTTTATAATGCTGTAAAATTACAGCAGGATCCTGGGAGGATTGCAGGCAAGCAACCGGAGCAGAGCTGACCTCCTCCTAAGCTGACTGATGCTGCTGGCCTTTTCCAAGCTCTGAGGATGAGCTACAGCCTCCCCGGGACTCTCAAATCCTCCGCTGTCAGCCTGAACCCTTTAACTCACATAGATCTTGTTATATCACAAGTATTATTTGATGCTACAAATGAGTGTTACTCACAACAGCATGTAACTGCCCTTTTATCGACTCAGTCTGATCTAAGGCCTGCTGCTTCAAACTAATCGTAGCTTTTACCATTTGAAGAGAAAAAGACCGGTTTATTCTGTAACAGTGGAGTTCTCAAGCTACTTGTGTGTTCTTTTCTCAACAGAGGATCGAATGGTTCATGTGTCTTTAAACAAAATACATCATTTTAATTTAAACACAGTATGTTTTTTATTGCTTAGTGTAATACACTAGGAGGGTATACCAACCACACATGTTTGAATGTAAAGTCAAAGATTAAGATTTTGTAGAGACATGCTTCAAGATTTTTGTCATCCTTAATTAAATATAAATTTTTAAGTAAGGGATAATCCATGGCGAGGTGTGCATTACACGATTTTAATGCACAATGTGGAGGCCAAGAACCTCCAAAGATGCACTCCAAAGGGTGGTTGCATCTGCGAAGTGCATTAAAATCATGTAACACACACCTAGCCGTGGATTATCCCACTTATATCATGGTCACTTGCCAGCACTGACAAGTTAAAGCTGTAAGTGATGTTTGCAGTGCAAAATTTGACTGAAAGGATAAAAATAGCAGTTAATTTTTGTCAGATATTTTATATACAAGTCGTTAGATCTAGAATTCTGCCCACTCTAAATCATACACAGATAAAGTAGTGAAGATTACATTTATTTGAATGAATTATAATAAATAGTAAGAGAGAGAGAGAGAGAGATTGTGCGTGTGTGAATTACCTGCGTGTGCGTCTGTGCCACGTCTCTACTAATAATGAAGCTGTGACTTTTACTGTGTGTTACTATGGTTACAGTTGTTTATAGGCAGCGCATAAACTTAGAACAGTGATTAAACTGACTGGAACTACCTGTGCATTATACGATTTGAACGCACACCTTCCAGCCAATCAGAATTGAGTATTCAAACAGACCATGGTATAATAGAAAGTAATGCATTTATTCGACACCACTGGCATTATGATGTACTGTATTTTTACCATAACATTGATTATGTTACGTAGATCAATCAAACATATAAGCTTCATACAATAAAATACCTCAGAAATTAAACTTGGACAAAAACTCTGGTGAGAGACTCCACACAGTTTTGTGGTGTGAATTCCACACAGTGATTACGTCTGATTTCCCCAGATGCATAAAAGTGATTGATCCATGGAATTATTTAATCTTTGCTAATGTTATATCAGAGCCAAGTCTCTCTTGCATGCTTCGTTTTTGCACCTTTGAGAGAACACTCATGCAATTGTTTTTTTCTGTTATTTTTGCTACACACATGCAGATATACAGTGCCCTCCACTAATATTGGCACCCTTGGTAAATATGAGCAAAGAAGGCTGTGAAAAACTGTCTTTATCGTTTAACTTTTTATCTTTTGTTTAAAAAAAATCACAAAAATACTCTGCTCTCATGGATATCCATCAATTGCAAACAAAACACAAAACACAGGTTTATCCAATATCTATCTATCTATCTATCTATCTATCTATCTATCTATCTATCTATCTATCTATATATATACATATATATATATATATATATATATATATATATGTGTGTGTGTGTGTGTGTGTGTGTGTGTGTGTGTGTGTGTGTGTGTGTGTGTGTGTGTGTGTGTGTGTGTGCAGCAATTATTGGTACCCCTATGAATTCATATGAGAAAAATATATTTGAAGTATATTCAATGTAAGAGCATTGATATTTTACTTTTTTTTTTAGTACACCTGGGTGACTAGGAACAGGAAATTGTTCAACCATGACTTCCTGTTTCACAGGGGTATAAATATGAGGGAACACATAGGCCAAATTCCCTTAGTAATTCATAATAATGGGTAAGACCAAGGAATATAGCTGTGATGTGCAGCAAAAGATTGTTGAGCTTCACAGAATGGGAAGTGGCTATAAGAAAATAGCAAAAGCATTGAAAATGTCCATTTCCACCATCAGGGCAATAATTAAGAAGTTCCAGTCAACTGGAAATGTTATGAATAAACCTGGAATCGGACGTGAGTCTATATTGTCTCAACGCACTGTGAAGAGGATGGTTCAAGTGGCCAAAAAAACTCCAAGGATCACAGCTGGAGAATTGCAGAAGTTATTCGCGTCTTGTGGTCAGAAAGTCTCTAAAACTACAATCTAAAGTCACCTATATCACCACAAGTTGTCTGGAAGGGTTTCAAGAAAAAAGCCTCTACTCTCATCCAAAAACAAACTCAAGCGTCTTCAGTTTGCCAGACACTACTGGAACTTCAAATGGGATCGGGTTCTATGGTCAGATGAAACCAAAGAGGTTGGTAGTTTTGGTACACACAGAGAGGTAGCCACATGGAAAAGTACCTCATGCCCACTGGTTAAATATGGTGGTGGCTCTTTAATGTTTTGGGGCTGTTTTTCTGCCACAGGATCTGGACATTTTGTTAGGATACATGGTATCATGGACTCTATCAAATATCAACAGATGTTAAATGAAAACCTGACTGTCGCTGCCAGAAAGCTTAAAATGGGCCGTGGCTGGATCTTCCAGCAGGACAATGATCCAAATCATACATCAAAATCAACACAAAAATGGTTTACTGACCACAAAATCAAGGTCCTGCCATGGCCATCCAAGTCCCCTGACTTGAAACTCTTAGAAAACCTGTGGGGTGAACTGAATAAGAGAGTCCACTAGCATGGACCTCGAAATTTGAAGGATCTGGAGAGATTCTGTATGGAGGAATGGTCTCAGATCCCTTGCCATGTATTCTCCAACCTCATCAGGCATTATAGGAGAAAACTCAAAGTTGTTATCTTGGCAAAGGGAGGTAGCACAAAGTATTGACTAAAAGGGAGCCAATAATTGTTGCACACCTATATATAACAAATATATATTTTTGATAAACCTGTGTTTTGTTTGCAATTGTTTGATATCCATGAGAGCAGAATATTTTTGTGAATTTTCTGAACAAAATATCAAAAGTTTAAACAATAAAGAATTTTCCCACTGCCTTCTTTGCTTATATTTACCAAGGGTGACAATATTAGTGGAGGGCATTGTAACTGGGGTTTTATAAAAGAACACACAAACACGCTCTGTGACAGTGGTCCTAATGAAGTACATCTGGTCTTCACACCCTCCCACTCACCACAAGTGTACCACTGTGTGTCCTTTCATTAAACCCCTGTTATCTGTCTGATTATCCACTGCGAGTGGCTTACTGGTTTTTCTATCATTATCAGTTCCTATACCATGTTTCAGACAGTATTCCCACTGAGATTTATAGTGTGTGTATAACCACACTTTTAATATATACACGTCACTTGTGCTGGCACACTGTGTTCTTTACCCCCAGCTTAGCTCAATGACTAGGAACATAACCTGCACTCCATACCTCGCTCTCTATCTCACAGCTCTCTATCTCACAGATCTAGCTGGAGGAATGGAAACTAGCCCACAAAGCCACATTACAGACCTCGTCCTCCTCTTGTCCCTCCCTCTGTTATTCTCTCTCTCATTAGCCCTTCATTCTGCTCAAAGAGGAACAGGTGGCTGAAAGGCTGAGAGACGGCACCTCAGAGACGAGACGGCAAAAGCTCATTTACAGCCGGCACCAGCTTACACACACTCATGCCTGATTCTTAGCCCGACACTCTGAGGCCATAGAGGAGGTGATTCTAGACTTGAGAGCTGTGGTTTGTTTTTCTGCAGGTCTAGTTTCTGAAGGCGAGGAGAGTTTGCTTCCATTATTGTCAATGTCGATGCCTAATTTCCAAAAAAAAATTTAAAAAGTCCACTCCTCTATATTCTGTTACCAATACTCTAGAATCATTTCCAAATGTCTATGCCCTCATGAATGAAATTAAGTCAAGTCACCTTCATTTAGTATATGCCACATTTTTAAAGACAGTTTTAAGATAAGAGTTTGCCAAAAGTACTGCAGGACCAGAAATCACGTCAAACAAAAGAAACAGTAGTACTGGACAGGAGTCTGGTTATATATATGTGCCCAAATATGTGAATAAAGAATAATTATTAAAAAATAATATGAACATAACAGAAAGAAGCATTATCTTAGACATTGTATGAAAAGGAAGCTTTGTGGAAGAAATGTGCACTGAGAAGCTAAAGAAGTGAGATCTTACTGTATGTCCATTTCAGAGAAGGACAGAGGAGATTTCTCCTCTGCCCTGTCCCTTCTTAAATTTTATATAAGGTGTGTGTGTGTGTGTGTGTGTGTGTGTGTGTGTGTGTGTGTGTGTGTGTGTGTGTGTGTTTTACTCTGCTGGATGTACACTGTAGTGTGTTTTGTTTAGTTCTATGTAAGCTCTCACTCACAGTCATAAGACTTAACAGTCATAAGAGTAAACAACAGGCATCATTAGCACTGTCATCTATTCTAATTATTATTATTAGCATAGAAATGATTCCTCATACCAATAGTTATATAATCACAATGAAAAATAATAGAGAAACTGAAGTGAAATTATTCTTCAAATAAATATGAAGGAAAAAGGGCTAAACATTAGGAATTATCTAGGAATTTCAAGAAATTAGGACTTAATTATTCATATTGAACAGATAATTCCAACAGATATAAATAAAATAGGGGGCAGACTATTCGTGTGTGTATTTTTTTTTCTTTAGGATGCTTGTATGAAAACCAGGGCATCCGGTTGAGATTAGAGGTGTCCATTAGGACTCAGTCACAGACAACAACAACAACAACAACGACAACAACAAAAAACACAACACATGAGCAGGAGGTTTTTATTTTCGAGCAAGCTGTCAGATATCAGGCTTAAATAAAGGCTACATTCATTAACATGAACTTGGAAGTAGTCCTTATTAAGTGCCTGGTCCAAGTCACAGTCCAAGCGATTTGGGAAATAGAACCAACTACATTATAAAATATCGCTGGCAGGCCAGTTATGAACTCGAGTGATGAGGTGAGGAGAATTCACACACCATGCTGACAGTGCTGGAATTTCTACCTCTGTTTCCCCCAAAGTGTTTCAGTGTTTCATAGATTAATTAAATAAATAAACATATTAACTGGTTTTGGCCATGCCTACTTCAGGTTTAAAAATAAATGCAAATACAGATATGAATATTTGGAGCACTAAACAGCTACATATACAAATACAGATAATGGCACTTTGTGTTACACTCTTTCTCAATATGGGAAACCCATAGGAAAATATAAGTAAAGTTTAACCAAAGCAAAAAGGTTTAGCTTTTATTACATGAACCAATAGGCCTTGAATTATAGAAAATTATATTACAACCCCAATTCTGAAAAAGTTGGGACACTATGGAAAATGCTAATAAAAACAAAGAGGAGTGATTTGTAAATGTACTTTGATTTGTATTTAAACAAAAAATGTATAAAGACAAGGTATTTGATGTTTTACCTAATCAGCAGCATAGTTTTTTGAAGATAAATGTTTATTTTGAAATTGATGCATGCAACACGTTCCAAAAAAGTTGGGACAGGGGCAAATAGTGATTTAGGACTAATAGCGATGTGACAAGTTGGTGATGTGAAACAGGTGATGAAAAAGGTGATGTGAAACAGGTGAGGCAATCATCTAATCATAGTATATAAGAAGCCTCCAAAAAGGCCTAGTCCTTCAATAGCAAGGATGGGTCAAGGCTCGCCAATCTGCTAACAGAATAATCCAACACTTTGAGAACAACATTCGCAAAAGACAAATCGGTAGGATTTGGGGCATTTCACCTTCCACAGTGCACAATATATAATTAAGGAATCCAGTCAAATCTCAGTGCATAAAGGGCAAGGCCGAAAACCACTTCTGAATGTGTGTGATCTCTGATCCCTCAGACATCATTGTCTTAAAAACCGTCATGAGTCTGTAATGGATATCCTGACATGGGCTCGGGAATACTTTGGTAAACCTTTGTCAGTCAACACCATTCGCTGCTGCATCCACAGATGCAAGTTAAGGCTTTACTATGCAAAGCAGAAGCCATACATCAACACTGTCCAGAAGCGCCGCCGACCTCTCTGGGCTCGGTCTCATCTGAGATGGACAGTAGCACAGTGGAATCGTGTTTTGTGGTCCGACAAGTCAACATTTCAAATAGTTTTTGGACAAAACAGCCATCGTGTTCTCCGGGCTAAAGAGGAAAAGGACCATCCAAGCTGTTATCAGTGTCTATCATGGTATGGGGGTGTTTCAGTGCCCATGGCATAGGTATCTTGCACATCTGTGAGGGCACCATTAATGCAGAAAAATATGTATACATTTTGGAGCAACATATGCTGCCATCCAGAGCAGGACAATGCCAAACCACATTCTGCCTGGATGGTTGCGTAAGCAGTGAGTGCGTGTGCTAGCATGGCCTATCTGCAGTCCCAGCGAAGGCCCCATACAGTTGCACAGCTGAAGAAATGCATAATGGATGAATGGGAGAAAATTCCACTTGCTAAACTTAACCAACTGGTGTCTTCAATACCCAAACACAAAGTGTTATTAAAAGAAAAGGTGATGTTACACAACAGTCGACTGTCCCAACTTTTTTGGAGTGTGTTGCAGTCATCAGATTTGAAATGTATACATTTTCAAAAATAAATGAAATTCACAAAGTAAAACATCAAATAATGAGTTAATAATGTGTTTTCAATGTAGTGCAGAGTGAATTGAATTTTCAAATGACTCTTTTTTTTTTTTTTTGTATTTTCCATACTGTCCCAACTTTTTCGGAATTGGGGTTGTACAATTGTTCATGTTTAATATTTCAGACTCGATAGATAGATAGATAAATAGATAGATAGATAGATAGATAGATAGATAGATAGATAGATAGATAGATAGATAGATAGATAGAGTCCCCTTTAAAAGGAGTTGTTTTCACTATAAATTGAAGACATTTGAGTTTGAGATCAAAAGATGAATATGAGATGACAGACCAGAATTTCAGCTTTCATTTCCTCATATGTTCTAACAACTTAGAATAAGGTACCTTTTGTTTGAACCCAGCCAGTTTTTTCAAGTGATCTAAAATATTGGAACATGTGACTGATGTTTTTCTTGTTGATGACTGAGGTGTTTCTTGTTGCCTGGGTGTGCCCTGTTAGATTAATTGTTTAAAGAATTAATAGCTCTGAACATCTATCCTTGGTTTGAGCCCTAGGTATTGCCTGTGAAGACTACAAAAGCTGAAAAAAGAGGGAAAATCTATCAGAGTCATTGCATAAGCATTGGGCATCGCCATCACCAGACCTAAACCCAGCTGAGCATGCATTTCACCTCCTGAAGAGGAGACTGAAGGGATAACCCCCCCAAAACAACAACAAGAGATAGAAGCTGCAGTACAAGCCTGGAAAAGCATCACAAAAGAAACATACAACAGTTTGGTGATGTCATTGGGTCACTGGTTTGATGCAGTTATTGCATGCAAGGGATATGCAACCAAATATTAAGTGTTATTTACTTTAATTTACATTACATTAAGACCATCTGTTCCAATACTTTTGCTCACCTAAAAATGTTGTGCTCTGCCACCAAAGGTGCCATGTTCTGAGTAAATATCAGGAAATGAAAGTTGAAATTCTGGTCTATCATCTCATATTCATCTTTTGATCTCAAACCCAAATGTCTTCAAAGTGTCGCAAAAACAGTAGAATTGGCCTTGCTGTTCCAATACTTTCAGAGGGGACGGTAAGTCAGTAGATAGATAAATGTTAGTATTCTTGGAGGATTGTTTTTAAAAAAAGCAGCATGTAGCACTATGTTTCAGCTATGTGTCCTACTACAGGTGGAAACTACATCTACTGAGATTCAAGACGTTTGATTGGATCTGAGGAGTTACGATGTTTTTGTACACTTCAGAATTCATCCTGTGTCTGTCATCTGAGTCACATTTTCAAAAAAGTGTGTCGTGAGAAAAATGAGTCAGTCCCACTGGCAGGCAAACATGTCCACACATGTTTCTTCCACCCTGTTCTGATTCTGGTATAGGTTATTTTATTGTCCTTTCATCCATCAATAAACCTGAGACTGACAGGTTTTTTTTTTTTTTTTTTTTTTTTTTTGACTGTAACTTGGTCATTCTATTCTTGTGATTTTGTGGTGGTTTGCATTGTAATACCGAGGTCAAGATTCTCATCATACTAGTCTTCAACCATCTGTGTGTACATTTTAGATACTGCTTTTTTTGGCATATGATAAAATGGCCTCTTTAGATTTTTTTTCCTTTTGGTAATCACAATGTATGTGTCTGATGTGTACAATATATTATTAATGGCAGATTAGGTTTAAATAAAGATGTACAGCCAATAGTCTGGTTGATGACTAATCAGGACGTTGTTTCATTATCCACCTAACACGCACCACAGCACTTGCAGTTCTACACTAGTTTCATTAGCAACACAAAGAGCAGAGGATGTAGCAACAGCCAAATCTGTGTGATTATAAATAAGGATGTGTTTGTTTCTTGGTGGCTTTTTTGAGCAATTCTTTGCTTCTTTCTAAAGGAATCTAGACAATTTGTGTCCAGAGAGAGAACAGTTCAAACATCCAAGCAGCAATTAAAAAAAGAGACAGAAGAAAACGAGTGTGTGTGGGTTTTTTTTAATTGGGCTTGCATGTCACTGCATCTCTCTCTCTCTCTCTCTCTCTCTCTCTCTCTCCCTCTGTCTCTCTACGCACACACACACTTGCACACTCCAATGCTCAATTAGTCTCGGCCAATCAGTGGCCCAATGTAGTGTCTCGGTGACTGGCTCGCCCTCTTGTGTGTGTGTGATTAATCAGGAGTCATCTTCCAATTAGTGCTCCAGTAATTAGGAATGACAAACACAAGGTGATGACAGCGCTTCTATGATACAGTGCTCTTCAAAAATGAGCCAGAGAAAAAGAACAAGGGATGGAAGAGTGCAGTGAGAATGGATGTGTGTGTGTGTCGGTGTGTTTAGGTGTGTGTGTGTAGAAGAGAGTAATCCTGTAGGGATTGTGACAGCTTAAAGACCAAAAGCACCTGGTCACACCATCAGGTCACCCATTTTGGTGTTATCCTTGTGCATCCCAGATTGCTCTGCCCAGTAAGTTAAGAAAACACACACACACACTCTCTCCTTCCTACATTATTCTTCTTGCTCCCTAAATCTTGGTTAGATCACAGATGATAACTGGTGCTTCTCACAATTCTATTCTCAGTCTCTGAGTCTCTCACAATTTCTCTCTCTCTCTCTCTCTCTCTCTCTCTCTCTCTCTCTCTCTCTCTCTCTGTGTGTGTGTGTTGTGTTGTCTAAGGCAGCCCTGCTCAGTGACTCGAGGAGAGTGTCATTTCTCAGGTTGTTCCCAGCGGCTTGGCGTTGGGCTGTGGAGAGCAGAATGGAATGTTTGAAACAGACTGTTCAATTAGGCGCGTGCTGCTGTGAAATTGCCTCCAAACGATAAGCCTTTATTATTTCTGCTGCCATGCCCAGAGCTGTGCATCACCCGCCCCCCACCCCCCACCCCCCACATACACTCTCTCTCACACACACACATGCACAAGCCTTCATACATGGGTTCTCTCTCTGAAAATGCCATCACCAGGTTTAGAAACAACTTTGGATCTGTGTTCAGTAGTCACTTCACTTTATGACTGATTTCTGAACATTATGTATTATTTTTGTTATCAATATTAACATTATTCCCATACCCAAATAATACCAAATATTCTGTTCATCTGTGAGACTTTCCCTCCCTGTGTTCTGCATGTGCCATTATAGATGGACAGCGTGGGAGTCATTTGCTTCTGCCACATATCATTTGTTAAATGTTAAAAAAGAACTAATTCCGAGCAAAAGAAAAAGAGAGTGACGAGAGCATGAAAGAAGCGAGCAATTATCTACAGTGTATGTGTGACTCTCACAATGGAGAGGAACACTGCAATTATTCAAGAGGGTAAGCTAAAGAGGGTGTGGGGGAGTCTCTCTCTCTCTCACCTTCTGGGTGTGATTTGGGTGCTTCCCATTCGAGTGAAAAGGGCAGAGGGAGACGGTGGGTAAGACTTCTGACACTCACACTGTGTTAACAGTTCCACGGTTTTCCGCCGGCATTCACATACATTTGCACTTCTGTTGCATACTGAGTTTTGTCAGTGGGGACTGAACAATTTCCCTCTGTTAGATTTTAAATTAAATTAAATTATATCTATATTAAAATATATTAAAATGCACACTCAAATGACATACTTATTTACCCAAATCCCATACCAAATTGACACAAACACATTCACAGTGAAAACACATGCACTGAACCTGATCTTGATTTTTGGGGCAAAAATTTTTACTTTATAAACATCCATCCATCCATTTTCTGTACTGCTTATCCTACACAGGGTTGCGGGGAGCCTGGTGCCTATCCCAGGGAACTTGGGGCACAAGGCAGGGGAATCCCTCACAACAGCACAAATATGCAAAACAGGTGATGTCTTAAGTACACTTGATGCAACTAATCAAGGGCTTCATTAGTTGCACCAGGTGTGCTTGAGCTGGAACACATGAAATACCTGAAGTGGCTAGGGGCAGAAAATACATGAAATACCTGGACGGGGCAGAAAAAGGAAGCTATCAACGGGTGCAACCAGATTTCTGAGAAGGCAGGTTGTGAAAAACCCTCGAGTGACTGCAAAAGACCTGCAGCAAGACTTGGTGGCAACAGACACTGAGGTTTCAGTGAGCACAGTATGGCGCATACTAAACGCAGAAGGTTTCCATGCCAAAACTCCAAGACGTACACCACTACTGACCCAAAAGCACAAGAAAATTCGGCTCACACTCATATAAATAAGCCATAGAAGTTTTGGGATTCTGTTCTGTGGAGCGATGAAACAAAACTGGAACTTTTTGGCACAATGGCTCAGCGGTATGTCTGGAGAAAGAAGAATGAAGAAAGAACACTCTGTCCACAGTCAAGCATGGTGGTGGCTCGGTGATGCTCTGGGGCTGCTTTTCATCCTCTGGCACTGGAAACCTGCAGCGTCTGGAAGGCAAGATGGATTCATTGACGTACCAGGAAATCCTAGGAGAAAACATCATGCCGTCTGTGAGGAAGCTGAAGCTTGGGCGTCATTGGACCTTCCAACAGGACAATGATCCCAAGTACACCTCAAATTCCATGAAAGCTTGGTTGCAGAAGAAGTCCTGGAAGATTCTACAGGGGCCATCAGTCACCTGACTTGAACCCCAAGGCAGTTGCAGCACGCAAACCCAAGAATATTACTGAACTGGAGGCCACTGCTCATGAGGAATGGGCTAAGATTCCTCAGGAATGCTGCCAGAAGCTGGTGTCTGGCTATGCATCTCGTTTGCAGCAGGTCATAACAGCAAAAGGGGGCTCTACTAAGTACTAAAGATGCTTGCCATGAAGGGGTTGAATAATGTTGAGACTGGAGAAGTCATTATAAGTTGCATTTTTAGTTTAATTTGGGGAAACCACTTGAAGCATTTTTTTGTGTTGAACTATTTCAATTGCTTTTGTTCATTGCAAATAGCTAAATGGCTGTAAATTTTGACAGTAAACCTGATTTGCAATGGGGGTTGAATAATTTTGATTGCAACTGTATGTTGGCATTGGACTTGTTTTTGGGCTGATTTTGATTGACCATTCAGCTGATTTTGTTAAACACAAACCTGCCAACCCTGCACTTTTACATTTAGGGCTTCAATGTTACTCTACTCTTCAATGTTATTCTTTTGGCAGGGTCGAGGGTTCGATTCCCGCAACGGCCATGTGTGTGCAGAGTTTGCATGTTCTCCATGTGTTTCGGGAGTCTCCCCCAGGTACCCCGACTTCCTCCCCCAGTCCAAAGACATGCATTGTAGGCTGATTGGCATGTTCGAACGTGTCTGTAATGTGTGTGTGATTGTGCCCTTTGATGGACTGGCACCCCAACCAGAGTGTCCCCCACCCGTGCCCCATGCTCCCTGGGATAAGCTCCGGGTTCCCTGCAACCCAGTAAGGATAAGCGGTATGTAATGTGTGTATGAAAGGGATGGTGGTGCTTTAGTGCATTGTGAATGTGTGTGTGTGTGTGTGATCACTGTCCTGATCTTGCTTATATCAGCATGGACTGCCCTTTGTTTCACTTCTGCAGTAGCACCATCTGACAGTGAAAAATTCCTTTCCTTAAGGCCCAAGCTGAGACAATGAAAATGTGTGTGTGTGTGTGTGTGTGTGTGTGTGTGTGTGTGTGTGTGTGTGTGTGTGTGTGTGAGACAAAGACAATTAATATCTGGAACATTATCTGAATATCCTTATTGATATTTTCCAGTCATTGAATCAAATGGTATTTCATCAGGATGCACGCATTCACACAGTTGTTCCTTACACAGGTTACACAGGAAGTGATGTTTAAAAAAAACCAATCAATAAATTAATAGATAGATAGATGCACCAGTTTATGTTCAAAAAGGAACTAGTCTAGTACTGCCTAACTGAAACTTAGACAGAGGGAGAGAGAGAGAGAGGGAGAGAGAGAGAGAGAGAGAGAGAGAGAGAGAGAAGAGGATGAGGATAAAGAATAGGTATTGATGAATTTGGTTTGAAATTCTTGGCTTCTTGCTGTCCTTTTTAGCTGCCTGTACATTCTTCCAGTTCTTCATTGCTTCCCTTTCCTGTTTCCTGCTGATGCAGCTGAAATTGTGTGTGTGTGTGTGTGCGCGTGTGCGTGTGCATCTAACATTCAATATTCTGATTTAATCTCCTCTTTGAGACGACCTGTGCTGGTTCAAAATCAATCAAAACAAATCTGAGTTTTATTCTTCTGCAGATTTACTTACCTTTTCAAACATATTTTATACCACTAAGAGTTTGCAGTGCACAGGTCATGAATAGTTCATGTAAAATTGTATTCATTATAATAAATTATTGTATAATATATTATTGTATTATATAATAGTAATAGACATGCATTCATATTTATATTTATGAAATAAGACTGCGCTTGGCTAGTTTATATGCAAATGTCAACAATACAGAACCTCTGATTCTGGGTTAGCTTGGTCTTCTGTATCATACTGCTGAGAAAATGCTAGAGTTCTGCTAGCTTGCAGTGCATTTTTCTGTATTCAGTGTTAAATTATGAGTCCACTATATTCTTTGTGAGGCGCTTGTAAAGTACCTTGTTGTTTTATACATGCGCATTTCAGCAGTGGTAAAGCAATCAGTCATGTAGGTTTCACTTCCTTATTGAAAGTCAGAGGCAACTCCACGTGCCCTGAAAAGGTGCTGTGGCATAAAATCTTATTTCTGTTGTATGTTTCATCACAGTTAAGGGTCACACATCTTTGCTTTAGGGCATGGCAATGATGCCTGTAGAGTTAAACAGGGCAGTACCAGACAAATTCAAGCAAGAAAGCCAAAGGCATATACACCAATCAGCCATAACATTAAATCTAATGACAGGTGAAATGAATAACATTGATTATCTTGTTACAATGGCATGTCAAGGGGTGGGATGTATTAGGCAGCAAGTGAACAGTCAGTTCTCGAAGTTAATGTGTTGGAAGCAAGAAAAATGGGCAATTGTAATGATCTGAGCGACTTTGACAGGGTCCTAATTGTGATGGCTAAATGACTGGATCAGAGCATCTCCAAAATGGCAGGTCTTGTGGGGTGTTCCTGGTATGCAATGTTTAGTACCTACCAAAAGTGGTCCATGGAAGGACAACCAGTGAACTGGCGACAGGGTCATGGGCACCCAAGGCTCACTGATGTGCGTGGGGAGGAAAGGCCGATCAGATCTTAATCCAATCGAGCAGCTGTGGAATGTACTGGACAAACAAGTCTGATCCATGGAGGCCCCAACTTGCAACTTACAGGACTTAAAGGATCTGCTGTTAATGTCTTGGTGCCAGATACCACAGCACACCTTCAGAACTCTTGTGAAGTCCATGCCTCAACAGGTCAGAGGTGTTTTGGTGGCAGAAAGGGGACCTACACAATATTAGGCAGATGGTTTTAATGTTATGGCTGATCAGTGTAAATATTATGTTGCCTGGTGTCCTGTGATGGACTAGTGTGCCATCCATGGTGAATTCTCCCCTCTTGCAATCAGGGATAGACACTGGAGCTGTCGCAGCCATGAGCAGTATGAAAGAGTTACTGAATATGAATATTATTGTGTAACCAGTTTATGAGGGATTCCTGTCTAGATGCCATTGCTACTTTCTTTGACCTTCAGATTAGCATGGATTTGCACTGGCATAAATTCTATGAAGTTGTTTGGAAATGCTTTGCATTGTGCAGTATACTGTAGAGTTGCTGCAAATGGCTGAACAATCTTCCTGTGAACAGCTGTTTCTATCACATCCAAAGAAAAAAAAAAAAGAAAAAAAAGCCCAATAAGGCAATGAGAAACTGAAATAAAAATCACTGTGATTTTCTTCAAGCATTCAGTAATAACATGTGCCTTGTCACAAGGTGCATTATCATGACTTAAGTGTCCAACTGAGCATGAATTAACTGCATCCATGAAGGGATAAACTTGGTCATCAAAGATCATGGACTGCTCAAACATTCCTCACTGGATATTCGGGGCCCTGATGTGAACACATCTCACATCACCACGCTGTCATCACTAGCCTGCACTGTTTACACTAAACAGCATGGCTCTATGGACTCATGTTGCTTACATCACATTATGGTCCTTCCATCAGCATGATACACAAGGAAACTGGATTTGTCCCTACTGGTGACTTTTTTCTACTCCTCTGTCATACAATTCTGATGCTGATTTGCCACTGCTTGTGTTTTCTTGTTCTTCATGGACAAATAATCTATAGCTGTGGCTCACCATAGTTCCACAGTTCTCATTCTTTTTACTTTAACTTTCTGTCCCACAAGTATTTTGTATTCATTTTTGTGAAAAGGTAAAAGAAAAATATAAAACAAACAAACAAACAAACAAATATAGGAGCTGCTTTTCCATGAGGATTAACACTGAATTGGTTTCCATGTACAGATAATGTGATCATTAATGTTAGATACTGTTAACTGACCAAGAACAATCAGATAAACAGTGCTTGTAAACTACTTAGTCTGATTCCCTAACAAAGAATGAAAATAAGCCAAAAATAAGCTTCCAAAAAGTTTCCAAAGTTTGATAATTTTATTTTATTTTATAAAAGCAAACCAGAATCAACTTGATAGAGGATGGCTTTAACCTGTAAGTACCATACAGACCCATGTGGATTTGCAGTACAGTGGGGGAAAAAAGTATTTGATCCCCTGCTGATTTTGTACATTTGCCCATTGACAGAGAAATGATCAGTCTATAATTTTAATGGTAGGTGTATTTTAACAGTGAGAGACAGAATAACAACAAAAAAATCCAGAAAAATGCATTTCAAAAAAGTTATAAATTGATTTGCATTTTAATGAGGGAAATAAGTATTTGATCCTCTATCAATCAGCAAGATTTCTGGATCCCAGGTGTCTTTTACACAGGTAACGAGCTGAGATTAGGAGCACTCTCTTAAAGGGAATGCTCCTAATCTCAGTTTGTTACCTGTAAAAAGACACCTGTCCACAGAAGCAATCAATCAATCAGATTCCAAACTCTCCACCATGGCCAAGAGCAAAGAGCTGTCCAAGGATGTCAGGGACAAGATTGTAGACCTACACGAGGCTGGAATGAGCTACAAGACCATCGCCAAGCAGCTTGGTGAGAAGGTGACAACAGGTGGTGCGATTATTCGCAAATGGAAGAAACTGTCAGTCTCCCTCGGTCTGGGGCTCCATGCAAGATCTCACCTCGTGGAGTTTCAATGATCATGAGAACAGTGAGGAATCAGCCCAGAACTACACGGGAGAATCTTGTTAATGATCTCAAGGCAACTGGGACCATAGTCACCAAGAAAACAATTGGTAACACACTATGCCGTGAATGACTGAAATCTTGCAGCGCCCGCAAGGTCCCCCTGCTCAAGAAAGCACATGTACAGGCCCGTCTGAAGTTTGCCTGAATGATTCAGAGGAGAACTGGGTGAAAGCGTTGTGGTCAGGTGTGGTCAGATCTCTTTGGCATCAACTCAACTCGCCGTGTTTTGAGGAGGAAGAATGCTGCCTATGACCCCGTGTCATAACACCATCCCCACCGTCAAACATGGAGGTGGGAACATTATGCTTTGTGGGTGTTTTTCTGCTAAGGGGACAGGACAACTGCACCGCATCAAAGGGACGATGGACGGGGCCATGTACCGTCAAATCTTGGGTGAGAACCTCCTTCCCTCAGCCAGGGCATTGAAAATGACCTTAATGACTTGGAGAGGATCTGCAAAATGGAGTGGGACAAAATCCCTCCTGAGATGTGTGCAAACCTGGTGGCCAACTATAAGAAACGTCTGACCTCTGTAATTGCCAACAAGGGTTTTGCCACCAAGTACTCAGTCGAAGGGGTCAAATACTTATTTCACTCATTAAAATGCAAATCAATTTATAACTTTTTTGAAATGCGTTTTTCTGGATTGTTTCTGTCTCTCACTGTTAAAATACACCTACCATTAAAATCATAGACTGATCATTTCTTTGTCAGTGGGCAAACGTACAAAATCAGCAGGGGATCGAATACTTTTTTCCCCCACTGTATATTATCTAGTTTTTGTAGCTAGAATTTTTATTTGAAACTAGCTACTGTTTAATTCACATTTTAACACAATGTTTAAAATTTGAAAATGTAAGAGAATTATTTTTTTTTAATTTAAGAGAAAAATCTTTATTTATTTATTTATTTATTTTATTCTTTGCCGCTCTGCAAAGATGCTTCAAAAACAGAGAAAGCAAAAAGAGAAACAAAAAGAACTATGTAAGGCAGCTGGAGATGGTGCATCCATTAAAAGCTGAATTAAAACATGTAGCACAACAAATGAGACCTCTATCAGTCAAATGTTTAAAAATCTTGATCCATATACCTCTGTTTAACTTTCCTCTAAAGTGTCTCTGTGAAGCCCTGCTGAGTATTGTGTTTGAGATCTACAAAATTGTTGATCGACTCAACTATGAACAGAACACAAGGTTTGTAAGTCCTTTGCTGACTGACACTAAGCTTTTTCAGTTAACAGTGAGAATAGTGTCCTGCTGCAGCAATCATTCTTTTTTTTTTATAACACATTTCTTCTTTAATAAACCACATTTTGCCTAGTCATTGTAAAATTGGGATTTTTTTCATTTATGTTCGTGTGTGTGTGTGTGTGTGTGTGTGTGTGTGTTTGTGAACATACATGTGTGTCTGTGCATATGTGTGTGTCTGACCACATTTCTTTAAATGCATGAAGGAGGGTTTGTGAAGGCTCACACATCTGTTCCATAGTGGGACATTCGGACTGGAAAATGAACTCGGGTTATTTTTTGGAGTGAGTCTGAGGGAGGTAGCAGTCGCTCATCAGAGAGTGAATTTCACTCACTGGAGTGGAACGGCTCGGACAGAGGAGTATGTTTTGTTACTCAAAATGTGCCTGCAGGGCTGAAATGAGGGAATCTGTGTTTTGTTTCATGTGAGTGCTTCAATAATACACAGCAAAATGCAATACTGGTCATCCATTTTGAAACCTCACACCAGAATCTTAACAGGGTTTTGCTGGTGGTTTCTTTCCTCGCAATATTGTGTGCAGAAATAAATTGCCTATTGTCTATTATAGCAGAACAAGGATATGAATTAATAATGCAGAGACACACGTGTGTCTGTGTGAGTGTCTGTGTGTGTGTGTGTGTGTATGTGCAGTTGTGTACATTTTTGGCAAAGAGGTGGGGTCTACACTCACATGGACATACTTACCTATAATTTGGCCTGTTCTGAGCCTCTTGTTGCTTGCTCCACCCAGGTCCACTAGTCTTTCCTATCATTTGAATTTTTCTCTCGCTCTTGCTCTCGAAAGGCATGTGATACCCTTTCTCTGTCCCTCTCTTTATTCACATCTCTTGCTTCAATTCCTCTCTTTATTCATTCCATCCATCTCTTTCTCCATCCGGCACTTTATTTCTTTCTTCTTATTTCTGCTGGGACTGAAGACTCCTCTCCAGCCCTGTCCAAAAATACATCATTAAGTTCCCAAGGATACAGAGCATGTATTCAGTAGTAAAGGTGTTTCATGCATAAAATATGTTGGGTTCCCTGTCTCATTGACTGGCACATGGTTGAAAATCACTAGAACTGCTTTGAAGCAGGAGCAGGGTACACCATACATGTCCTTATATACTGTATATACTTCTGCATGCCATAGAGACACCAAGTACATACATGCACACTCAGTCATCAAAATCCATGTTATTATATTGGTCTCCGTTGACATGGACTGGAAGGAGGCAGGAACGATATGTGTAAATTGCATTGTTGTCTTTAATTGCATATGCATTGCTCTTTCTGGTGATAACTCCAGGTTGGGCCCTCAGCTGATTCTCCAATCACATTCAAATAATGATCAAACATTGCGCCCAAATAACGAATGAATCAGCCAAATGTCCCATCTTCTGTTCCTGCTCAGCCACTGAGACCTACATAACTGCAGGCAACAGGCAAATTGATATTACATGTCTGTTTTTCAAAGTGTACCCTGCAGAGCCAAGCCAATACAAATGAAAATACAGAGATAGAGAGAAAGAGAGAGAGAGAGAGAGAGAGAGAGAGAGAGAGAGAGAGAGAGAGAGAGACTCCCCCACACCCTCAAGGGTATTAGGTGCAGTCAGTGTGCGGCTGTGCATGCGAGGGATATATAAATTAATTATTACTTGTAATGTGGAAAAACTGTGTAATTTTTATATCTCAATATATGACCCTTCAAGATCCTGTATTAGCCTCTGAAATCATAACGACCATTGTGACATATATTGTAATATTTTAAAAGCATCATCATATTATACAACCCCAATTCCAAAAAACTTGGGACGCTGTGTAAAATGTAAATAAAAACAGAATTCAATGATTTGCAAATCTCATAAACCGTTATTTTATTCACAATAAAAAGTCCCAACAAAAGTTGGGACAGGGCAACAAAAGGCTGGAAAAGTAAGTGTTACTAAAAAGAAACAGCTGGAGGAACATTTTGCAACTAATTAGGTTAACTGGCAACAGGTCAGTAACATGATTGGGTATAAAAAGTGTAAAAAAAAAAAAAAAAAAAAGTGTCTCTTAGAGAGACAGAGTAAAAGATGGGCAGAGGTTCACCAATATGTGAAAAAATGCGTCTACAAATTGTGGAACAATTTCAGAATAATGTTTTTCAACATAAAATTGGGAAAACTTTGAATATCTCATCATCTACAGTACATAATATTATCAAAAGATTCCGAGAATCTGGAGAAATCTCTGTGCGCAAGGGACAAGGGTGAAAATCAATATTGCATGCCCGTGATCTTCGGGCCCTCAGGTGGCACTGCATTAAAAACAGGCATGATTCTGTAATGGAAATCAATCCATGGGCTCAGAAACATCTCCATATGTAAACATGATCCAGAAATGACACCATCTTCTCTGGACCAAAGGTCATTTAAAATGGACTGAGGCAAAGTGGAAAACTGTTCTGTGGTCAGGCGAATTTAAATTTGAAATTCTTTTTGGAAACCATGGATGCCATGTCCTTTGGACTAAAGAGAGGGACCATCCGGCTTGTTATCAGCGCTCAGTTCAAAAGCCTGCATCTCTGATGGTATGGGGGTGCATTAGTGCCCATGGAATGGGCGGCTTGCACATCTGGAAAGGCACCATCAATGCTGAAAGGTATATACAGGTTTTAGAGCAACATATGCTTCCATCCAGATGACATTTTTTTGAAGGAAGGCCTTGCATATTTCAGCAAGGCAATGCTAAACCACATACTGCATCTATTACAACAGCATGGTTTCATAGTAGAAGAGTCCAGGTGCTGAACTGGCCTGCCTGCAGTCCAGACCTTTCACCAATTGAAAACATTTGGCACATCATGAAATGAAAAATACGACAAAGACAGCTCTGGACTGTTGAGCAGCTAGAATCCTGGATCAGACACAAATGGGACAACTTTCCTCTCGCAAAACTCCAGCAACTGGTCTCCTCAGTTCCCAGATGTATACGGACTGTTGTTAAAAGAAGAGGGAATGCTACACAGTGGTAAACATGGCCCTGTCCCAACTTTTTTGAGATGTGTTGCTGCCATCAAATTCAAAATTACCTTATTTTTCCTTAATATGGTACATTTCCTCAGTTTAAACATTTGATATGTTTTCTGTGTTCTATTGTGAATAAAATATGGGTTTCTGAGATTTGCAAATCATTGCATTCTGTTTTTACTTACATTTTACACAGCGTCCCAACTTTTTTGGAATTGGGGTTGTACACTAACATGGCACTTTATTAGGAACACCTGTACACCGACTCATTCATGCAACTATCTAATCGGCTGAACTCCTGGAATTTTCACACACAACAGTCTGTAGAGTTTACTCAGAATGGTGCAATAAAGAAAAAACATCAAGTTCTGTGGGTGGAAATGCATTGTTGATTAGAGAGTTCAACAGAAAATGGCCAGACTGGTTTGAGCTCACAGGAAGGCTACAGTAACTCAGATAACCACTCTGTACAATTGTGGTGAGCAGAAAAGCATCTCAGAATGCACATGTTGAAACTTGAGGCGGATGGGTTACAACAGCAGAAGACCATATCAGGTTCCACTCCTGTCAGCCAAGAACAGAAAGCTGAGGCTGCAGTGGGCACAGTCTCACCAAAACTTGACAGTTGAAGAATGGAAAAATGTAGCCTGGTCTGATGACTCTTGATTTCTGCGGAGGCACACAGAATGTTAGGGTCAGAATTTGAGCATGAACAGCATGAAACCATGGACCCAATCTGCCTTGTGTCAACAGTCCAGGCTGGTGGAGGTGGTGTAATGGTGTGGGGAATGTTTTCTTGGCACACTTTGAGCCCATTAATACCACTCAATCATTGCTTGAATACCACAGTCTATTTAAGTATGACCATGTGCATTTCTTCAGAGCCACAATTAATTATTAATTGTGGAGTCCAATGCATGTGGAATCCATGCCATGAAGAAATGAGGCTGTTTTTAGAGCAAAGAGAGGCCCTACCCAGTATTAGTATAGTGTTCCTAATAAAGTGCTCAGTGAGTGTACATTATACCACATTATTGCGTCCAACTCGAGTTTTCTTGAATAGTTATTTCATTAAGTTTTGAAAATCATATTATTATGTATTGTCATAAATAAAGATTAACTATGAGAATGAGTACATCAGTGTTCTAACAAATATGTTCATACAGTATACATAGTCTAAAGTTTTTACTTCATATGCCTTCATTATTCTTACAATATCTTATTTCTACTGATTAATAATCAGTATCAATAATCCTAATAATATTTCGTCTATTAATAATACATTTTAATCATAACCACAGCTGCCAAAAATCTACCACACACCTCAGGGGAAATGGAGTTAAATCTTCTTGTTTGTAAGTCTCTAACGTTGGCATGTCTGAGAAGAATTATGCTGCTGAATGCAGAGGTATTTGTTGCAATACTTATTATATTACTTATAACTCTTCTAGTGTTTTCCCAGAAGAATCTTACATTGGGCCACCATGAGTAGAGGAGGCACGGTCCAATGAGCAGTACACTTCCATGTTTTGGGCCATGTTTGATCACACAGAGGGTAGGGTGTAAGGAGAATCCTTACTGGATCACTCAAGAAAGCAATACATTTGCTGAATAAGCTTTGCCGCTTAATACCCTGGACGGAATGAACAAGCGTTCAGATCCCTCAAGCCCATGGAAAACAAAAAAGTCAATGCTGGCTACACTGGGGTTTGTGTGTGTACTATGGAGGCTCAGGTCATATGTTTACTGAATGGGAGGTTCACCTATACTTTAAAAGCACATCATATAATAACTCTATGGTAAGTGATTTGCTGTTTAAAAGTATTTCAGCATCGTATACAGTATCTCACAAAAGTGAGTACATCCCTCACATTTTTGTAAATATTTTATTATATCTTTTCATGGGACAACACTGACGAAATGACACTTTGCTACAATGTAAAGTAGTAAGTATACAGCTTGTATAACAGTGTAAATTTGCTGTCCCCTCAAAATAACTCAACACACAGCCATTAATGTCTAAACCGCAGGCAACAAAAGTGAGTACACCCCTAAGTGAAAATGTCCAAATTGGGCCCAATTAGCCATTTTCCCTCCCCGGTGTCATGTGACTCGTTAGTGTTACAAGGTCTTAGGTGTGAATGGGGAGCAGGTGTGTTAAGTTTGGTGTTATCGCTCTCACACTCTCTCATACTGGTCACTGGAAGTTCAACATGGCACTTCATGGCAAAGAATTCTTCGAGGATCTGAAAAAAAGAATTGTTGCTCTACATAAAGATGGCCTAGGCTATAAGAAGATTGCCAACACCCTGAAACTGAGCTGCAGCACGGTGGCCAAGACCATATAGCGGTTTAACAGGACAAGTTCCACTCAGAAGAGGCCTCGCCATGGTCGACCAAAAAAGTTGAGTGCATGTGCTCAGCATCATATCCAGAGGTTGGCTTTGCAGAATAGACGTATGAGTGCTGCCAGCATTGCTGCAGAGGTTGAAGGGGTGGGGGGGTCAGCCTGTCAGTGCTCAGACCATATGCCGCACACTGCATCAAATTGGTCTGCATGGCCGTCGTCCCAGAAGGAAGCCTCTTCTAAAGATGATGCACAAGAAAGCCTGCAAACAGTTTGCTGAAGACAAGCAGACTAAGGACATGGATTACTGGAACCATGTCCTGTGGTCTGATGAGACCAAGAAAAACTTATTTGGTTCATATGGCGTGTGTGGCAGCAACCAGGTGAGGAGTACAAAGACAAGTGTGTCTTGCCTACAGTCAAGCATGGTGGTGGGAGTGTCATGGTCTGGGGCTGCATGAGTGCACCCGGCACTGGGGAGCTACAGTTCATTGAGGGAACCATGAATGCCAACATGTACTGTGACATACTGAAGCAGAGCATAATCCCCTCCCTTCGGAAACTGGGCTGCAGGGCAGTATTCCAACATGATAAAGACCCCAAACACACCTCTAAGACAACCACTGCCTTGCTAAAGAAGCTGAGGGTAAAAGTGATGGACTGGCCAAGCATGTCTCCAGACCTAAACCCTATTGAGCATCTGTGGGGCATCCTCAAATGGAAGGTGGAGGAGCGCAAGGTCTCTAACATCCACCAGCTCTGTGATGTCATCATGGAGGAGTGGAAGAGGACTCCAGTGGCAACCTGCGAAGCTCTGGTGAACTCCATGCCCAACAGGGTTAAGGCAGTGCTGGAAAATAATGGTGGCCACACAAAATATTGACACTTTGGGCCCAATTTGGACATTTTCACTTAGGGGTGTACTCACTTTTGTTGCCTGCGGTTTAGACATTAATGGCTGTGTGTTGAGTTATTTTGAGGGGACAGCAAATTTACATTGTTATACAAGCTGTACACTCACTACTTTACATTGTAGCAAAGTGTCATTTCTTCAGTTTTGTCCCATGAACAGATATAATAAAATATTTACAAATATGTGAGGGGTGTACTCACTTTGGTGAGATACTGTATGTTGGAAGTAGTACACCCCTGCCAACAACCCCTACTCCTCCAATCTGTTGATGGATGGCCTCTGCACTCAGGGAAGGTCCGCAAACATACTCAATCTATGCAAATCCAAATTACACAACCACACAGTGAGATCATCTAGCTGCAGATCATTGACTCGACACATCATTCAGTCAACCTTGGTCTTGCATGGTTACAAAACCACAACCCCCATATTTCCTGGACCTGCTGGGAGAGTTGTTCACCGAAATGTCAAGGCGTTTGCCTCCAATTCCAGTGCAGCTCAACCGCCACAGAAAGTCCCGTTGCTCAGCAGAGGGTGGAATTCCCAGGGAGAATGGCAGACTGATGGAGCTCTTCAGTGAGGACAAGGTCGACTACCACCACATCACCTTTGGGACTGTCAATTCAATTAAATTCAGTTTTGTATAGCTCTTTTAACAATGGACATTGTCCCAAAGCAGCTTTACAGAAATATATAAATTTAGGATATAGATTTTAAATGTATGAATTTATCCCCAATGAGCAAGCCAGAGGCGACGGTGCCAAGGAAAAACTCCCTGAGATGACATGAGGAAGAAACCTTGAGAGGAAACAGACTCAAAAGGGAACCCATCCTCATCTGCATAACACCAGATAGTGCAATTATAAATAAACAAATCCCTTCTATAAATGTGCAAATACTACATGGTCAAATAGCAGTTGTGTAACCAGAAAAATTCATTACAGTTTACATGAAGACTGTTTTGTTGAACTTCTCCACTGTTCACTGATGGAGACTTGAGTGCAAAACTGTTTGTGGCAATTGGAGTCCTAGTCATCATAGCATAACTGTTCATATGAATTGAGGTCCAAAGCCATCTTTATGGTTTTTAAGTGGTACCATCCTCAATAATCTCAATGATCTTTAGGCTGCACCGTGTGGGGCCATCCTCTGCAGCAGCATGTGACTTCCAATTGATGAGAACTCCAACCAAAAGTAGGGCATCATGATGGATCAGGCAGGTCCGGAGAGCAGAAGGGGTCGGGATCACTGGTATCTCAGGAGTATCATGTATAGCTCGACAGAAAGAGAGAGAGAGAGAGAGAGAGAGAGAGAGAGAGAGAGATTATTAGGTATGCTTATTGTCCCTTAATGGTTAGGGACAATGTACTCTGTGTGAGTGCAAGCAGGGACTCCGGCAAGCCTAGCTATGACAGCATAACTAAAAGGGAGAGCCAGAAGGTAACACAGACATGAGGGCTCCCTGGCACATAAGGCGGCCAGCCACTCCACCATCAACAAACCTGGGTTAACGCGTGAAAGTGGGGGGGGTGACAGCATCCAAACATCCCAGTTCACCACAACACTCTATACCTGTGAGACCTCTAGAACTGCTCCTTTACCTAAGAAAAAAAAAATATTCGCAATAAGCTTGACTACACAAATATGTTTTCAGCCTGGACTTAAACACTGAGACTGTGTCCGAGTCCCGAACACTAATTGGAAGGCTGTTCCATAACTGTGGGGCTTTGTAAGAGAAAGCTCTTCCCCCTGCTGTAGCCTTCACTATTCGAGGTACCAACAAATAGCCTGCACCTTTTGATCGAAGTAGGTGTGGTGGATCATAGAAGACCAAAAGTTCACCTAGGTACTGTGGTGTGAGACCATTTAGTGCTTTATAGGTCAATAGTAGTATTTTATAATCAATGTGAAATTTCACTGGGAGCCAATGCAGTGTGGATAAGATAGGTGTGATGTGGTCATATCTTCTAGTTCTAGTGAGGACTCATGCAGCTGCATTCTGGACTAACTGGAGTTTGTTTATGCACCTACTGGAACATCCAGACAGTAAGGCATTACAATAATCCAACCTAGAGTTGACGAAAGCATGAACTAATTTTTCTGCATTGTGTAGTGACATTATATTTCTTATCATAGCAATATTTCTGAGGTGAAAGAAGGCTATCCTAGTAATATTATCTACATGGGTGTCAAATGAAAGACTGCATGTGGTCCTAGTATATGTACTTCTGTCTTGTCAGAATTAAGTAAGAGAAAGTTAATAAGCATCCACTGTCTAATGTCCTTTACACATTCCTCAACTTTATTAAGCTGGTGTCTGTCATCTGGCTTTGCTGAAACATATAACTGTGTGTCATCAGCATAACAGTTGAAGCTAATTCCATGTTTACAGATAATTTGACCCAGAGGTAGCATATATAATGAAAAAAGCAGTGGGCCTAAAACAGAACCTTGCGGAACACCAAATTTTACCTCAGTATGCATAGAGAATTCACCATTTACATCTACGAACTGATAACGATCAGTCAAATAAGACCTGAGCCAGGAGAGGGCCATTCCCAGCAACGTTTTCTAGTCTACCAAGGAGAATAGTATGATCAATTGTATCAAAAGCTGCACTAAGGTCAAGCAACACAAGCATGGAGACACAACCCTGATCAGAGCCCAGTAGTAGGTCATTTACCACTTTAACCACTGCTGCCTCTGTACTATGATGAGGCCTAAATCCTGACTGATACATTTTATGAATGTTATTCCTATGTAGGTATGAGCATAGCTGCTGTCCTACAACATTTTCTAAGATCTTGGAGATAAAGGGGAGATTTGATATTGGCCTATAGCTGGACAATTGACAGGGGTCGAGGTCAGGTTTTTTAATCAGGGGTTTGATAACTGCTGGTTTAAATGATTTAGGTACATAGCCAGTGCTAAGGGAAGAAGTTTGCTTACTTCTGGAATAATTTGTTTGAAGAAACATGTAGGTAAGGGATCTAGTATACAAGATGATGATTTTGATGAAGAAATTAAAGAAATATGTTCGGTCTTTCTAAGGGGAGTAAAACATCAACTTCTCCTGTTTCATCAAGCTGCTTCTTTATTGAGAATCTCTGAATCTCTGTATTGATTACTGAAGACTCAATAACATCACAGTAAATTTTCACTGTCCTCTGCCAACACCCGCTGCATGGGTTTTTTATTTTTTATTTTTATTTTTTACACCAAACTGGTAGCAATACTCCTCAGTGAAGGCATGCAACCTTGTGCAGAATCAGGGGGGAGAATGAGAAATTGCTTCCTCAACAACTACAGGACAGTATGAATATTTGGTACTGCTGTAGGGTCTGGTCAATGCCCTGTCTGTGTTTAAGGTTTTTTTTGTCACTGAGGTCCTCTGTGACATGTTGCACAGGTATATCAGTACATAAAGAATATTTTACACCCTCAATCAGCATATTAATCAAGGGAGGGCCATGTTAGCAGGGTAAATGAAAGTTTATTTTCTTACTTATGAAAAAAAAGTTTTATTTAACCACTGTTTCTCTTATTATGTCATGTCTTATCTCCTGATGGGGTATGTACAGCCATGGCCGAAAGTTTTGAGAATGACACAAATATTAATTTTCACAAAGTCTACTGCTTCAGTTTTTATGATGGCAATTTGCATATACTCCAGAATGTTATGAAGAGTGATCAGATGAATTGCAATTAATTTCAAAGTCCCTCTTTGCCATGAAAATGAACTTAATCCCAAAAAAACATGTCCACTGCATTTCAGCCCTTCCACAAAAGGACCAGCTGACATCATGTCAGTGATTGTCTGGTTAACACAGATGAGAGTGTTAACGAGGACAAGGCTGGAGATCACTCTGTCATGCTGATTGAGTTAGAATAACAGACTGGAAGCTTTAAAAGGAGGGTGGTGCTTGAAATTATTGTTCTTCCTCTGTTAACTATGGTTACCTTCAAGGAAACATGTGCAGCCATCATTGCTTTGCACAAAAATGGATTCACAGGCAAGGATATTGCTGCTAGTAAGATTGCACCTAAATCAACCATTTATCGGATCATCAAGACCTTCAAGGAGAGAGGTTCAACTGTTGTGAAGAAGGCTTCAGGGCACCCAAGAAAGTCCAGCAAGCGCCAGGACCGTCTCCTAAAGTTGATTCAGCTGCGGGATCAGGGCACCACCAGTGCAGAGCTTGCTCAGGAATGGCAGCAGGCAGGTGAGAGTGCGTCTGCACACACAGTAAGCCGAAGACTTTTGGAGGATGGCCTGGTGTCAAGAAAGGCAGCAAAGAAGCCACTTCTCTCCAGGAAAAACATCAGGGACAGACTGCTATTCTGCAAGAAGTACAGGGATTGGACTGCTGAGGACTGGGGTAATGTCATTTTCTCTGATGAATCCCCTTTCCGATTGTTTGGGGCATCTGGAAAAAAGCTTGTCCGGAGAAGAAAAGGTGAGCGCTACCATCAGTCCTGTGTCATGCCAACAGTAAAGCATCCTGAGACCACTCATGTGTGGGGTTGCTTCTCAGCCAAGGTAGTGGGCTCACTCACAATTTTGCCTAAGAACACAGCCATGAATAAAGAATGGCACAAAAACATCCTCAGAGAGCAACTTCTCTCAACCATCCAAGAACAGTTTGGTGACGAACAATGCCTTTTCCAGCATGATGGGGCACCTTGCCACAAGGCAAAAGTGATAATGAAGTGGCTCGGGGAACAAAACATCGACATTTTGGGTCCATGGCCAGGAAACTCCCCAGACCTTAATCCCATTGAGAATTTGTGGTCAATCCTCAAGAGGCGGGTGGACAAACAAAAACCCACAAACTCTGACAAACTCCAAGCATTGATTATGCAAGAATGGGCTGCCATCAGTCAGGATGTGGCCCAGAAGTTGATTGACAGCATGCCAGGGCGAATTGCAGAGGTCTTGAAAAAGAAGGGTCAACACTGCAAATATTGACTCTTTGCATAAACTTCATGTAATTGTCAATAAAAGCCATTGACACTTATGAAATGCTTGTGATTATACTTCAGTAACAGTTAGTGACATCTGACAAAAAGATCTAAAAACACTGAAGCAGTAGACTTTGTGAAAATTAATATTTGTGTCATTCTCAAAACTTTTGGCCACGGCTGTATGCATGCAAGCAATGCAAGAGAGGCCACATCCTAGAAACATCAAGGAACTCCAAACATTCCAGGGATTTACCAACCAGTGCTCTATCAGGGACATCTGCACATTTACATCCCATCTCACCAGCTTCTCCTTAAAGGCAGTTGACACAGACTCTCCTGGTCATCAGCTGTACAAGAGGCATTCACCTCTCTGAAGCAAACATTGCTCACAATTCACATTCTATGTCAACCTCCTCCATAGTTAAGTTAGATACCACTGAGGTGGGAGTTGGGGATGTACTGTCCGAATGGCTGGGAGAACCTGTTGCCTTTTTCTCCAGGACATTACCTTACCTGTGAGGAATTATGACATGAGAAACTGAGAGCTATTTGCCATCAAGATGGCTCCGGAAGAGTGGTGTCATTGGCTAGAAGGAGCCCTTTATCAGATTGTGGTATTCACAGACCTTGGAACCACAATCTGTTCCACAACACTCCTGGTCTCATCTCTTATGTTTCTAAGATATTTCTTATGTTTCCAAAACCAGTTTCAATGGTTCAGTCTACCAGAATATATCCCGTCAGACAGAGGCCCACACTATTAGCTTTCATGGAAGTATTAGGCATCAGCCTTACCTCAATCATCATCCAGAATCAATCAGCCACTGAGCCAGGAACCCATCTGGTATGTGCATAATTACTGTAGATATTTGCAGAGGGACTTGTGTATGTGTCTCCCTTGGGACCAGTATACCCGGAATTACTTGGTGCATTCCCCTTGTCCTTTCAGTGCCTTCTTAATGTATGCTTCCTCTTTTTCCATGGACTTCAAATAACAGGACAGTACCTACTGTGCATATGTACACTGAGGGCAATTTAGAGACATAATATCACTTCTGCAGGGAGGCACCTGAGGCACCAACCTTGGGAGAGATTATATACCAAAGATATTAACCTCCAGTTACACTCAAGAAAACTCAGTCCTTACTTCATAGGCCCATTCAAGATCCTACAGTGTATCAGCACGGTCATTTACTGTTTAGAACAATATCATATATCCCCCTCATTTCATGTCTTTCTCCTCAGACCTGGTCCCTGCAGGAAGCTGAACCCCTGGACACCCCTCCTTCATTGTTGATAGTGCTCCTGCCAATGACATTTACAGTCAGTTACTGCAGGGATCAGCTCAAGTATCTGGTAGTTTGGAAGGGATATGGCCAGGGGAGAGATCTTGGGCAACTGCTTGGGATGCTTTGGACGTCTTTTTAAGAAGAACTTTCACTACCATAGTCAAACTGCTATTGCCCTCATGGTCATGAATTGCAGGTTGCTCTCAAAAGTCATACACCATGGCAAGACTGAGCACAGCAACAAGACAGAAGGTAGTTATACTGCATCAGCAAGGTCTCTCCCAGGCAGAAATTTGATGGCAGAGAGGGGTTTCCAGATGTGCTGTCCAAGTTCTTTTGAATAAGCACAAAGAAACAGGCAAGGTTGAAGACCGTAGACGCAGTGGTCGGCCAAGGAAACTTACTGCAGCAGATGAAAGACACATCAGGCTTACTTCCCTTTGCAATCAGAAGATGTCCAGCAGTGCCATCAGCTCAGACCTGGCAGAAACCAGTGGGACCCTGGTACACCCATCTACTATCCAGAGAATCTGGCCAGAAGTGGCCTTCATGGAAGACTTGCGGCCAAAAAGCCATACCTATGACGTGGAAACAAGGCCAAGCAACTCAACTATGCACAAAAACACAGGAACTGGAGTGCAGAAAAATGGCAGCAGGTGCTCTGGTCTGATGATTCAAAATTTGACATATTTGGCTGTAGCAGAAGACAGTTTGTTTGCTGAAGGGCTGGAGAGCGGTATACGAATGAATGTCTGCAGGCAACACTGAAGCATGGTGGAGGTTCCTTGCAAGTTTGAGGCTGCAGTTCTGCAAATGGAATTTGGGATTTGGTCAGAATTAATGGTCTCCTCAGTGCTGAGAAGTACAGGCAGATACTTATCCATCGTGCAATACCATTAGGGAGGCATCTGATTGGCCCCAAATTTATTCTGCAGCATGACAACTACCCCAAACATACAGTGAAATTCATTAAGAACTATCTTCAGTGTAAATAAGAACAAGGAGTCCTGGAAGTGATGGTATGGCCCCCACAGAGCCCTGATCTCAATATCATCGAGTCTGTCTGGGATTACATGGAGAGAGAAGCAACTGAGGCTGCCTAAATCCACAGAAGAACTGTGGTTAGTTATCCAAGATGTTTGGGCCAACATACCTGCTGAATTCCTTCGAAAATTGGGTGCAAGTGTACCTAGAACAATTGATGTTGTTTTGAAGGGTGGTCACACCAAATATTTATTTGATGTAGATTTTTCTTTTGTTCACTCACTTTGCATTTGGTTAATTGATAAATATAAACTATTAACATGTCTATTTTTGAAAGCGTTCTTACTTTACAGCATTTTTTCACACTTGCCTAAAACTTTTGCACAGTATCAAGTATCACAATAAAAATTAATAAGAATGAAGAATGAATGAATAAGAAACAATGTGAATATTACTCTCCATATTTTTTCAGGTTTTGCATGATAATAAAATGAAAATCATTTAATATTTAATATATAAGTTTATTAATCTACAGTTTCTCTCATGCATTAATGATGGTTTGTGGGTGCATGTGGTTTCTCATTCTAAAATAGATCTGCAAGTAACAGAGTACCAGATGTTAATGAATATTGTGCAACTTTGCTATTGTTTTAAAATACTCTGTATGGGTGGGCAATATGGAAAAAAGATCATATTATGACTACACAATATGTACACAATATTAGACTACACAATATGTACTTGCCAAACAGCTATCTCTCTCTCTCTCTCTCTCTCTCTCTCTCTCTCTCTCTCTCTCTCTCACACACACACACACGCACACACACACACACACACACACACACACACACACACACACACACACACACACACACACACACACACACACACACACACACACACACTGTGCACCAGGCACTCCTGCAATGTTTTTGATACAGATACAGCCAGAAGGGTGGTATTATGTACACTAGACATGGTGATGGTGTGAATATGTGAATGAATGGGAGAGGCACAGCCACTTTAAATGTGTGTTCAAAAACCATAACCTTCATTACAACCATTAAAATAAACCAGCATGATTCTTCAATAAGTCATAATTTCTTACAAGGTTAGTTCCATACAGAAAACTTAGAGAACTTAATTGAAATGCATTAGAATGCTTAAAATATGACCTACATTTAACAACAACAAAAAAATTCTGTCATTTCTCCACACTGAACTTTTTTTTTTTTTTTTTAAACAAATATGCATGGAATATTTTTTTTTCCAATATGCAATCATCCTTTGTTTACTTTTTCTTTGGGACCTGAAATAGAAAAATTCAATAATATTCATAGATGTTTCAATGCTGAATGTTTGTCCAAGTACATATTTAAATAAGGTCAATGTGACACAACATGTGAAGGCTCTCGCAGGTTCTAGCTAAGCACCATGACCAAGCTGATAAGGTGACACCACAGTGTGCATCACCAAGTGTGTGAATGTTTGCTACTGTAATATGTTTACATGCATTAAAATCTCCTGTTCTGAGCCTCATACTTCTGCACCTGTGGGAACATTTCTCTTTCTTGTGTGTCGTGCCATGCACTTTATGGTGTTCGTTGTGCACAGCACAAAACATGATGAAATTCTCATCTAACTCCATATGACCATATCCAAATGAAAGCTGAAGGGTGGAGCAGATGTTTTAAATAAAATAGTTCTTAACAAGCTCCCTAGCTATTTGAATCTTGAAGCAGCCACTCCACTGTGGTGCTCATTAAACTGCTTACAATTGCACTTGCTCTCCCTTTCGCATAACCTTACTTACCTGTCCTCCACAAACACACATTATATTCTAACTTGCTTACCTCTCATTTACAACCTCACAACCTAAACACAATACTGCTGACATGTACACACATACCTTTTAATCACCGTCAATTTGTGTGCCTACTGATCTGTTTAACCTTTCAAGCATTTAAAAACACACCCTCATGTAGTGATGTGCTAATTTTTCTACATGAATGCAGCACAGCAGATATAGGAAGAGAAGATATTTGGCAATAAAAGATAATAAAAGTTTAAGATGATAAAGAAAGGGGAAAGAGGTTTTAACTATAAGGTAGTTTTTCTTTTAATATTCTTCTTAATATATGAAGGTGAAATGTAAAATTTACTGTAAAACTTTCCTTGGTGGGGTCGATAATGAGGAGACGGGAGGCAAGCTTGGGACAACATAAAAGGGGCTGTTTAATTTCTGTCACTAATATTTTCACTTTACAGTGATTTTATTTTACGGTGCACAAATATACGGTATATGCACATACACGCACACATGGCTCTGTGCTGCTCAGTTCTCTCTCTCAGGTTACCAGCCTCCTGAAGGCACAAAGAGACACAAATAAATAACCTGCTGGTAATAAGACACAGGTAAGAATCATCACGTGTTACCTGCTGGTTTGACCCACCTCCTCTTTGTCCACAGCTGACACTCAACTATGCCCCTGCCACCACACTATATATAAACAGTGCCTTCCACTAATATTGGCACCCTTGGTAAATATGCACAAAGAAGGCTGTGAAGAATTGTCTTTATTGTTTAAACTTTTGATCTTTTATTTTAAAAATTCACAAAAATACTCTGCTCTCATGGATATCAAACAATTGCAAACAAAACACAGTTTTATCCAAAAAAAAATTTTGTTAAATATAGGTGTGCAACAATTATTGGCACCCTTTTAGTCAATACTTTGTACTACCTCCCTTTGCCAAGATAACAGCATTGAGCCTTCTCCTATAATGACTGATGAGATTGGAGAATACATGGCAAGGGATCTGAGACCATTCCTCCATTCAGAATCTCTCCAGATCCTTCAAATTTCGAGGTCCACGCTGGTGGACTTTCCTCTTCAGTTCACATCACAGGTTTTCTATGGGTTTCAAGTCAGGGCACTGGGATGGCCATGGCAGGACCTTGATTTTGTGGTCAGTAAACCATTTTTGTGTTGATTTTGAAGCTGCTGGAAAATCCAACCATGGCCCATTTTAAGCTTTCTGGTCCATGATGCCATGTATCCTAACAAAATGTCCAGGTCCTCTGGCAGAAAAACAGCCCAAAAACATTAAAGAGCCACCACCATATTTAACCGTGGGCATGAGGTACTTTTCCATATGGCTACCTCTCTGTGTGCGCCAAAACCACCTCTTGTTTATATTGCCAAAAAGCTCTATTTTGGTTTCATCTGACCATTGAACCCGATGCCATTTGAAGTTCCAGTAGTGTCTGGCAAACTGAAGATGCTTAAATGTGTTTTTGGATGAGAGTAGAGGCTTTTTTCTTGAAACCCTTCCAAACAACTTGTGGTGATGTAGGTGACTTCAGATTGTAGTTTTGGAGACTTTCTGACCCCAAGACACAACTAACTTCTGCAATTCTCCAGCTGTCATCCTTGAAGATTTTTTGGCCACTTGAACCATTCTTTTCACAGTGAGTTGAGACAATATAGACACTTGTCCAATTGCAGGCTGATTCATAACATTTCCAGTTGACTGGAGCTTGGTGGAAATGGGCATTTTCAATGCTTGTACTATTTTCTTATAGCCACCTCCCATTTTGTGAAGCTCAACAACCTTTTGCTGCACATCACAGCTATATTCCTTAGCCTTACCCATTGTTATGAATGACTAAGGGAATTTGGCCTATGTGCTGCCTCATATTTATACCCCTGTGAAACTGGAAATCACGGTTAACAATTTCCTGTTCCTAGTCACCCAGGTATACTAAAAGAAATTTTAAATATCAGTGGGAATATACTTCAAATATATTTTTATCATATGAATTCATAGGGGTGCCAATAATTGTTGCACACCTATATTTAACAAGATTTTTTTTTTATAAACCTGTGTTATGTTTACAATTGTTTGATATCCATGAGAGTAGAGTATTTTTGTGAATCTTTTGAACAAAAGATCAAAAGTCTAAACAATAAAGACAATTTTTCACAGCCTTCTTTGCTCATATTTACCAAGGGTGCCAATATTAGTGGAGGGCACTGTATATATATATAATGTGGTAAGTTGGTAGACTCTTGCCAAAAAACACAGAGTGCTATATTACAAGCAAAAGGTGCTTTAACAAGGGGTGTGCACGCTTATGCAAACAGGTTACTGTAAGTTTTTTCTTTTTCTTTTTTTCCCCCTCTTGGGTTCTTACTTGACTTCACTTAATTTTTTTTGTTGCTATGTCACATTAAAGGTGGGGAAAAAAAACATGATTCATCTTTTTTTTTTTTTACATCATTATAATTATATCCATTGTAAGTAAGAAAATGTAGGCATATATCATTACATTGAAAAGTCTCATGAGGGAAAGGGCTCTTGGCCATAAGTCGGTTGACAACTGGTGTCTGGCTGAACAGATGGCTGTTGACCTGTCAGGTCAGGTTGGCCAAGTCAGGTATATTAAAAAATACAAAAAGTAAAAACAAAGCTTTTATAAAATGGCTTTAAAGGTTTGAGGGGGAAAAATCAAGACATGAGCACACTAGCATACATAAAATTAGTTCAAATTTAAAAAAATTAAAAAATTCCAGACATGAGCACAACAGCATACATCCAAACATGCATCCAAAACAACACTGAAATTGCTGTTTTGTGAAAAAAAAAAGATTTTTGTGAAAACACAAATCAGTGTTCTGCAATGGTCTTATCTGGCTTGAAATTCTACCAAAGAGGGCAGGTTTCAGTACACAAACCTAAGAATGTAAAGGAAACTGAAAAGTTCTGCATAGCGGCTTTAGAGTATTGTTTAAAAAAAAAACAACTTGTATGTCTCCAACCTTGTAATGCATTACAGGAATAGGCTCAGTGCTGCTATCCTCTGCACGAAAGGCTCCATTAAAGCTTAATTGCAAGGTTGCCAAATTTTAAAACTAAAATAAAGGAAAAAGAAAAAAAGAAATATCACTTTATGTATTAATTTGTGTTCATTTTCATGAAAGGTGTTGTGGGACATAATTTCATAGCACTGGTTCTAGTATTCCAGCTGTATTCCAGCACTGGTATTAATAAGAATTTTTTACATACTTACTATTAAATAACATTTTTTTCTCTTTGTAGACATACATCAAGGTCCTGATGGAATTAAGGCTGGAATTTGCAGTGCTCATTTCTAAATGTGACATATGCTGAGGGAGGAGGAAGTATTTAAATCCTCAGTCAGTAAGAGCTGAACCAGCAGCACAGGCTAAAGTTTAAGTGGTTGCAGTTTTGCATTCCTCTCTCTCGGGTCATTACGAGAAAGGCCATGGTTAAAGACATGCACCACAAAGCCCTTGTGTTGTTCCTCTGCTTCATTTTTTAAGATTTTTCTTTTTCCTAATTTTTGCATTTTGACATTAGGTTCCTTATTATTATATGTGTCATTCTCAAATGTCTCCTCGATTTGTCTTTTTCACATCACCCAAAATGCAAGTTCCTAAGTGGATATGAATCATCTGATATAAACTCTGTACTGAAACAGTCTCTTGCTTGTCTTTGATAAGCACTCCAGGTAGCTGTGCAATAGGCAAGAAGGACATTTTCATTTATTACCAATTTAGATTTCATTTGAAATTCAGAGTTGGTGAAGGCTCTCTTGCGGACGTCAAAAAGTGCCGTCTGGACTTGATATTAAATAAAATGAAGAAACAGTGTTTTTCAGGTCTGTGTGTGGGTGACCAAGACGAGATGTGCAGAGAAGAAATAAACAAGACAGTAACTCACTTAAACCCCCAGGCTGAGGGTGTTGGGAAGTTCCACCTTTAGTGTCTTTGATCACTTCTATTTTCCTGGCAGACATTTCTTGAAAGCTTCTACTATATCCACCCCTGAGTTCACTCTGGTGCTCTCATCCTCCTCTCCATATTTCTCCACATTCCCCTCCAAATCAACAACTTCTTGTTGTAATTAGCAACTCTTGCAACAGTGGCTCACTTTCACATTTTAATTGCTTTTGCCAGCTGATGTCTAAGGCCCTGCTTGAGGTGTGAAAGGTTGGGGAAAATATGCTCTGTATATTTGGATGCAGCTATTTTTGGACAGCAATGTTGCCTGTATCACAGCATTAACTGTGGAGCATTTATGCTGTATATTTATGCAAATTCATGAAATTTAGAGCTCCAAAGTATTGGCTGTTTATTAACTAAACTGTGCAGAGAAAACTTTCAAAAGTGCATATGTGTGTGAAAGTAGTGGCAGGGTGGCATAAGTAAAATGTTAATATATTTTAGAAGAACAAGATAGAGTTTCCATATACAGGCATAAGGATTGTCTGCATTTTAGAAGGGACTGATGACTAATTGGCCATTAGAATGATTCTTCTTAGCTCACTTGGCACTGAACTGAATGAGTGATGAATGGC